>QVNV01027407.1:0-36492 GCA_014825455.1 Pseudomyrmex pallidus
CAAAGAAAGAGTGAATAATTTCACTTCTTTCGAAAAGTGGAAATCTCACTCTTTTCGACTGGCAGTATTTTCATGATTGCTTGAAGTGATATTTCACTCCAAAAGAGTGAGATCTCACTCCAAAAATTTTAGAGAGTACATTTATACATATTAATTTCGTACACGTTAATTTGTTTTTTGTTTTTTTTTTTTTATACTCTATCGCATTTCGAAAATATCATTTCTCCTCTGTGAACGTGGAATAAAAGAGGGAACGCAACAAAGCAAATAAAGTTTCATATGTATAAATAATGAACAGAACACAGACTCCAACGTTGCGAAACAAACTTGATTGTGTTCTCTCTATTTTCCGCTTTCTCTTTTTTTTATTGATAGTAAATTAATAATAATATTGTTATTGAAATATCTGCATATTATCAACTATCCGTTGACGTGTGTACGTTACTTCTTCAAACTTCCATCGTGAAAGAAATACAGATCGTCTCTTACGCTGAGAGCCACGCACGCGCGCGATAGCTGCTAGTTATACGTACACTATTGAAATAAACATGTTCCTTATAAATTTGAAATTGTTTTTCCTCTTCATGTAAGAATTTCTCCGCTCCTGAGTTTCCCGGCATAAATGCTCAACGAATAACTAGATAAATAATAAATGTCATCTTTCTTCCGTCATTTGTATAAAAAGAACAACATGATGACGTTATTTATATGATCGTAACGGATGCACGTGTATAAAAAGACTCGGTCATTGTCAATGAAAATTATTCACAGTGAGATAGAAAAGATAGAAAAAACTAAACTACATCGCTTCTTCCCTTAAATATCGATCCAAATATATAGAGTTGACCCGGTGACAAAAGTATTATTGCGCGCTGCTGCTACTTATGAATAAGCCACATCTGTATAAACGTGCTTGTTATAAATTTAACGTTGACTTTTCTCTCCATAACGCAAAAGTCCGAAAAACCTTCCAGCTGCAGGGTACACACCTCCTGAGTCGCCTCTAGGCGCGCGATAAAAGAGAGAGAAGTCGCGCGCGGGAAGAAAATAAATAAGAAAACGTGAATAACTACCGGAATAAATTGCGCTACTCTGCGAAAACGCGGTCAGAGAACCTCCGTCTGCTTCTTCTTCTTCTCCGCCGACAAACAGATACATATACATATGTACAACGTGCATATATAACGTTTATCCAAACATCTGCATGTTATCGATTATATCGGTAGTAGCGTGCGGCATGAGCGCGCCGCGTTTCAATAGAACGCGGGTTACACTTTCGCGTTTTGTCTCGAAAAGACAAAAGACGCTGGAGAGCTTCTTCCATCGCGTGTTTCGCGGAAGAAAACAGGATTTCTCCTTAGATTCTTGCGTTACGATACGGTTATATTGTTCGGCGAACCAGCTTCACGCCGAGCGCGTGTTATGTTACCGGTTATTGATGAAAGTTTTCGCGACTGTGACGCGTAATGTTATTAGCGCGATTGTATACGGGCGCGTCTAAGTTCGCGTTCGGTGCACAGTGCAACGGGAGGCACCGCCGCCGCACCGAGACGACCCGCGTGTATATTATCGATCGCTCTTGCAACTAGAGCATCGTGTATTTTCTCTTCTGTACGCGTTAACGTAGAGCCGCGCGGATTCGTGCTACATATGATTTTGGTCGCGTGTGGCATAGTTGCCAAAGTCAACAATGAACGATAAAGCGCTCGGGTCCGGTTCGCAGACAGTCTACGAATAATTATGCCTGTCCGCCAGCAGCACAGAACGAGATATTCCGTTATTCACGTTCACCGGTCGTAATTAACTCGGTAGTCCTCGCGGTGGTCCATTCCCGCGTTTCTGCATTCTCGCGCGCAAATAAATGTGTTAGGCACAGACGGACAGAGGGAAATACATTATAAGCTCTTGCGATAGAAATGGCAGAACGGTTGACAAATGATTAATTAAAAAAACTCAACATACATAGCGCAATTGTGTCGCTCTTGAAATGTGCGCATCTCATCGATAATGAGAGAGAGTTTTGAAACAAGATTGTATTTTAAAATATTCAGTGAATTTTTTCCTCAACTACATTCCTTTGTCGTCATCTCGAAAGAGAACATGCACAACGCGCTTCATTTGCGCGACTCAATCCCCCGTACGAATAATATAATACAACATACATTTTTCTCTCTCGGTTTATTGCCGCATAATCTCGCGATGAAATAAATAAATAAATAAACGTCGAAAATGAGAGATAACGCGGTACAAAAATCCTGAATAGCTTATATACATTGAGGAACTTTTGCCATCGAAGGAAATATCGAATTATCATTATTGAATCTCTGTCAAACGTGAAATATGTATCGAGACTGCAGGGTATCTTTAACGCGCGCTGTAAAAGTGTAAAAAAAACGAGTAACTCTCTCTCTTGTACGAAAGAATCTTCAATAACGACAAATTATTTATTTCTGATTGTTTCACGCTCTATGGAAACCTATCTTTCGCTTGTATAGAAATATATTTTATGTAGACAATGTATGAAAAATTACTACTATAACTTCTGTCGCGCATATATTTCAATAAAAAATTAAGTAACCATTCTTTAGAACACTCCACACATTAGTTTTTATTTTTGCAGCTCAGGTCCTCTGATAATATAAACTCGCATCTATCAATCAATGTAAACTTGCACCTGCATTTCTATTGTGACAGTTTCACGATTGTAATTAATGTCATTTCTACTGATAATAATAATGAAGACCCACTTCATTAATTATTTGAACAAAACGAAAGCATATCAATAACGTAACAATACAAAACCGACAACTAATCGATGCCCACTATGGCTTCCTTTGTATTCGCGCACGCATAAAAATTGAATGTTACAGTTAACAATAAAATCCTTGGCGCAACGCCAAATCTGATATTCTCCACACGCTGTCGACATAATTATCGCGAATCCAGCAGAAATGGATTATTAAATCCAACTCTGCACAATTTATATAATATCACGTAAAATTCACATATTACGTGACATGACGTTTCCAATATCAGCGAGATAATGTCGACAATTAGATAAAAAGGGAATTAGTTAAAAATATTAACAATATTTTGAAAATCTCTGAAATAATAAAAAGATCACAGAAAAGAATACGATATTGTGCTTTCATTTGTTACATTAATCGACATAAACAAATTCAATTTTGGATGTGCGCCCGCGCTCGCAAATTAAATATTTAAAAAAATTTTTTCTTTTCGAATAACCGCTCTTCTAAAGCGTGAGAAAATTATTCGTTATAAAAAAAATTAATTTAAATTCCGAACGAGAGCGAATTGATATGTTCGTTATAATAGCTGCGATTCGAAATATACGCGGAACGATAGGAATTGAGAGCGAGCAAGATCAACGAATTTGCCGACCGCGCTTCTGGCGCGATTTTCACAGCTATTTTCCACTCACGCGATGGTAATTAATACTACTTTCGTTCAGCAAGCTGCTGAGATGCGCCTGAATGGTCGCGCCGCGCCTTTGAAATTGAAGCAGCCGCACGATAGCGAGCGCGTTCTCGTTTACCGCTTTTAAGACGTGTGTAGCGAGCAATGTGCGTGCCATCTTCCAGTTCTCTCACACATATATATAGACATACCTTCCCTCGTTATATATTCGCTTACTTTTTCCTACCATCTGAATGTCGATGCGCCGGTGTGTAACTAAAATCGCGCGCGAGCAACGTGAGCTTCACAAGAAAAGCGTCGCGGAATTTTTGCGTTCAAGTCGGAGAACGTGAAAGGGTTGCGACTGGTTAAGCATGTTTCGTATTACCAACAACTCTTTTTTTTTTTTTTTTAGAACCGTATGCTTTTTACATCACGCGCGTCCGCTTCATAATCATCGAGACGTCAGCGTCTGGGATTTTCTCTCTGAATATCTTATTGAGGACAGATATTCCTCGAACAAACGCAAATTTGAATAAGCGCGCGCGATACACACCGCACGAGCGTTTATCCGATAAGCATTGTTTGAATAACAAAGCGCGCTGTGTGCTGAGCCACGCCAAATATTTACCTCGAAATTCATGCATTTTTAACAACAAGTTGTTTTATGGTTTATTAATTGCGATTTTCTGGGATAAATATCCCGAGTCCCGAATTAATAATTGAAGAAGATTGCGTTCTGTAAATTTACCGCGATTAGTGCCTGATAAAATTCATAAACCGCTGTTACGGAATTTCAGACGTGAAATTTAAACAGTTTCCAAATATGCACCGCATTTTTTTTAATACATTTATTGCGTGTAACATGCATTATAGAAATTATATTGCGTTCTAGCATTGGTCATGGTTTGCTTTTAAATTTGTACAACGCGCGTAGACTGAGAAAGAGATATGTCACTCCTACGACACATTTCGCGCGATATACCGCGAACGGCGTTAAATCGCACGCTTCAAAAGCTGCCGATAAGCAGAGCTGCGCGACTGTTTCCGAGGACGGCAGGTACAAGCGCTGTAACAAAGAGGGGCGCGTACACGTTAAACCGCACGAACGTGTGCACGCGCGAGATGCGCGTACAATCTGTTCGGGTTTCGCCTTTCAGACGAATGTTCGATATAAAGGAGGAGGGTTTCGTCCTGAATTCTCAGTAGCATGAGACACGGGAGACGAGTAAAGCGCGAGAGAGAGAGCGCGGCAAGAGGAAAGAGAAAATAGGGGGGAGGAGGAGGAGGAGGAGGAGGTCTAGGCCTTTATATATAGAGAAGTGGAAAACAGAACGGTAGCTCATTAGCGGTAACAGGCTGCCGAGGAAGAGAAGGAAGCTCGTTATCCATGGGTACACACTAGTACATATCTACTTCGTAATCCGTACTTGTACAGCTCGAACTCGCCGCTTCTACCTCTGTTCTCTCCCGTCTCCTCCCGTCTCTTCCTCTTCATCTCTTTTCCGTCAACACATCTCCCGTCGCCGTACATTTCCCTTTCTCGCATCGGGCGCAACGTGTCCGCGACACAACTGTACACGCACGTGCACCGTGTTATAAATATATATATGCACACGTGCAGCGCAAAGCTAAAATTTCTATTGTTAAATAGCGCGCGTGTATTCGTATATATTTGATGGGAACTGCGGCACAGTTATTACGCGACGCGCAGTTTAATGTGACTCCGAAGTTGAATTATACCTACCGTACATATGAAGAATGAACATTAATGGGGGGTGTCTACTTGTTTCGACAGTAGCGCGGCTCGTGCTTTTCGCGCTTATGTACGCGGCGCGCGTTAGCTCGCAATCCTATTACCACCGGCACAGTTACCGGAGAGGAGTGCAAATGCAATCGCGGTATAATTTAAGCGGATCAAGAACTTGGATTAGCAGGGACATAATGAACGATTCAATGATCAGGAAGCTATTAAGTCTGCTACCTCGCGTAGCGTGTTATCGGCGACTGATCAAGAACTCCCGAGTGTCTCCGAGTGATAAAGCGCGCGACAACATTTTTATTCAATATTACAATAACGAAGCATCTTTGAATTCTTACTTTCTTGTTAATCTTCTTGCTACAACTAGTATTCCTCGTATTTATTTACATCCTTATATTTGTAATATTATTTTTGTATTCTTTAGTTATGATATTAAAAAATGTTTGAGACGAGAGAGAGAGAGAGAGAGAGAGAGAGAGAGAGAGATAGGGAATACAAAAGAAATGTCTTAACAAATTGTATTTTCTAACATTTTTACAAAAGCGCGATAAGAAAAATGAGAGATAGGCCTCATTCATCGAGATTAACGCAAACGCGTAAAATAAAGTCGCCGAGCGATGGAAAAGAGACGTCTCCTCGCAAACTATGTATTAACAAGGGAAATTATTGGGTTTCGAGACCGACAGGCTGCCGCTACCATGACGTAGTGCGAGGCAGCCATATCCGGCGGAATGCTCGTTCCCAGTAATGCAATAACTGTGGCATCATAAGGGCAGGATACCACGAACAGCTAACATTCAGATTGGTCGGACCAGCGAAACTGACGGTACACACGCGCAGCAGCACCGCATACAGTCGCTGTATATGATGGAAAAAAACGCACACAAAATTCTCCAATTAATATGCAATAACACGTACAGAAACTTTTTCCGAAGCAAAGTATATATATGTATGTATAAAAAAAATCCACATGCAGCTGAAATGATGCAATGTTTTCAGCGTAACGGAACGTTATTTTTCATTTCGATACAGATTTGCAAGATTATTCAGATTCGTTCTTTTGTGTGTGTGTGTGTGTGTGTGTGTATATGATTATTTATTTCGATACAAAGTTTTATATATATCGAGCATTATTTAATTTAACACGCTGTAAATTTTTTATTTAACCGTATTCAAATAATATAACGCCATGTTAATAAATAATATCACGCGCGCAAATTTAACTCGAATAAATCCGGCGAAATATCATGTAAGAAAAATTTATTTTTCTATCAAACTTATCTCAAATGCATCATGTTATTCACAAGAAACAAAAAAAAACATTGCTCTTGCTCGATTGTAAATAGAATAGTTTATATATTCGCTATGATGCGCGGGATGTCACGCGTTACAAACTCGAGATTGGATATTCGCAAAGAGTTTTTTTTTATAAAAAATGCTATATCTCAAAAATTTAGAAGAGATAGAGATACACTCATATAACCCATGAAAGCTCTCGACTATGCTCGACGTGTATTTTCTTGCTCTAGAAACTTTTGCCAAACGCTATCTCAAAAATCTGTCGAACGAAACGAATCTAAAGTAATTTAGCCAGATTTTTACTCTTTCAGATTTTATTGCGATGCTTCTGTTTACGGTGAATTTGTGCCATGTGACATACGCTGTCTGGTTACTATCGGTGATGAAAAATGCACTTGGTCGATCGCGCTTTAAGAAATGCCAGACGCAAGACGATATAAACCGTTCATCTAAGTTTTATCGCGCCATTCTTATTCGATGAAACTTCGACGGCGCGTAACAAAAATTTCAACTTTTCTTCCGAAGTCTTTTCGCATAATTACGTAACGCATAAAAATAAGCATCTACATATTAATCGATCGATCGATATTAAACGCGCGTTAAATATCTCTTGTATTTCCTATTTATCTTTTTTCTGTAAATATAAAACAATTTTTTTAAAAACTGTTTTTTTCACATTATTTATATAAACGTTTCTTTTTATCCATGTTTAAAACTAATGCACGACTATAAAGTTGATCGTAATTCCAAAAACTAAATAAAAAAGAGCAACCGGAGTTCTTAAGTTTATGTACCCTCTTATATATTGTCTGCACGCGAAATTTAACTTGTCCGAAATGCAACGCGAAGGGCGTCAGCTCGAGCGTGCAATGATCGCTGATGCAAAGTCTCTCCCTGGCTCACAGGATATTTTATTTCAATGTCCAAATGGAAGAAGAAAAGAAGAATACAAAGTATATGTATTCACTGTAAAAGTAGCCGTTGAATATATATACTAGATTAAATTTCGTTTTTCACATAGAGATGATCTATTGCTGAAGAATACTGGCGCGAGAAAAATACATAGAGAATCGCATTTCACAAAACACACTTTGTGAAGTTAAAGTGATTAATTTACAAGACATAAATGTTCTCGCATTTACTAATAAATTACATAATTTACTTGGAACAAAAAAAAATTTCTTTTTAATTACGTTAAAAATTGAAAATCTGCAACAATTCTTTTAAAAGTAGAAGTGCATGAGAAATAATTAATAATTAATAAAAAACAAATCAACCTAGCGCGATTGTGAAATACGATTATTATCTGATATAATCGTACTGTCGAATAGCACAATGGTACTAGACCACTTTGATTAACCGCATGTCAATACATGCACGAAGATGGAAGGATAGCACAGGCGACGTTAAGTGGTATTCTCATGTACAGCAAGTGTGCCCAATTGAATCTGTCGAGTAAGCTCGATCTAATACCTTGAGATGTGTTACTGTCCCAAGTTCCCCCTACAAGACCGGCTTGATGAGAACTTAACATTTGCATATTGTTGACAATGTGCATACAGTTAATGCACATGTCTAGAAGTCGATATTAAGACATTTGTATATCTTTTCTCGGCAAATTTGAAAATGTTTGTACCATATAAAGTTCTTCCAACATTTTTTTAATCGAACAATTTAATCGAGCAACGTTTTTAATGTTACCAACGAAGATTTTATTTCCGTTTATGAAATTTTTATATTTAAGTAAGATAATTATATTTTATATTCCACGCAATTATTAAATATAGTTAAACGTAAAAATAAAATTGAAACAATATTTAGACACACATTGTACTTTATCAAAATTTGTGAGAGCTCGAAAGACCGTGTTGTTACTACGAAACGGTGAATTATACGTCTCGTAACTTTTTTTCCCACGGGAGAGTTTCGTTCACATGTTTTCGTGCGTGTGCGAATATTATATGAACGAAAGTGTCTTTTACGTGTTTGTTATGATATATAACCGCGTATATGTTTTTCTGTAACCTCCAGAAAGAATTTCCAGCATACACGTATTTTTGCATCAAGTTATTGAAACACACGGGGGGGTGTGTACGTATCGCGTGCGTGGTTTCCGGTCGAAGGCAGAGATGTTATGCGTTTGACCTGTAAAGATTAACGTGCCGGCGCATTGTGGACTTTAATACGCTCGATCGGATACAGCCGGATGAATGCACACTGATGTTTTCTAGCAGAAAGAACATTTCAGATCTACCTCGAAGTTCGATTTTATTTTTTTTTTTTTTTTACAAACACGGTTAACTAATTGTTCGGTTTTATAATTACTTCCAAGGCAATTTGTTGTTTTTTTAGACATAACTATCGACGATTACTTTTTAAATAAAAAGAACACAAAGAAAAAGTAACTAACTCGGAAAAAATTTCATTTGACGGTTATTTAAGATTGTAAGTGTTTTACGAAACGACTCTATATGCGCAATTTTAATTACTTTAATTACCTGAAACAAACACTGATAAAGATATCAAAATTGAGTGTTTATTTAACTCTGTGCCGTACCGCAAGACGTTTCTATCGACGTCGCGGCGCTAACTCGATAAAAAGACTCCAACAAACACACCACTCGCTGGCATACGTCAAACTGTTGACTATTTTGAAATATTTTCCGCCGATATTCTCGAGACTTGGAGCAACCACGACATCGTATATGTGATACGGCGCGTGTGCGTGTTCTCTCGCGAATGGCCAAGCACATGGCAAGCGAAGTGGAACAACGTCAGTTACAGTTTCTCGAAACTGGTATGTTCAACATCATTCTAGGAAACACATTCTCTCCGTGCAAATGCAGCATGCTGGAGAGAGCCGCGTATGCACGCTTTTTCGAACTAGGATGCTCTGTCATCACAACTTGAAAAACAACTTGTTCAAGCCTTTCCTTTCTGAATAATAAAACTCAATTGATACTCAAAATTAGCAGAATATTTCTAGTGTGGATTTTCGTACCATTTTCTATATTTTATTTTACATTTTTAATATATTTGTAGATTTTTTTATTATTTGTAGATATTTTAAAATTGTTCTTGTTCTACTTTTGCAGTTTTAAGACATTTTCGACCAAGAGGGAGATGTAAGGAAAACTATATTATAGACGTTCTACCTAGATACGCGCCTGTGCGGTGAACGTGCTTGCGCATTCATGGGATTTATCGTAAAATGTAGGATTTAGTATAGGAAGGTTTTACACCTTGTAGAGTTTAGAATTGGTTTTTTTTTTGTAATAAGAACTGTGATTGCCAATACTCGCGTCGTAATTTAAAAAAAACTTTAGCGTTGATATCTCTTTCAAAAATTTAAAAATGAATTTTAGTTACTAGTACCTGTCAATCAACAAAAACACGAGTAAATAATACTTAGTAATATGTTTAAAGAAAATTAATTAATTAAAACTTTTGTTTAATGTAGATAAATATAAATATATTTTTAGTTTCCTCCAATTTAACTTTTCGCTGACAGCAAAGTTGATTTTGCATTTGCCAAATAATACATTTGTTTTTATTCGATTCTTGTGTTTTATAATGCATCGGACGCACTTCACCGCGGGGAAATTGTGGAATTTGATATCAGCAATCTCAAAACTTACGACGAACGATCCATAAAACTCAGGAGCGGAATTTACGGGCGCGAAGTATCTCGATGATTTTGCAGATGGAATTGAACGTTTCTCGCTCGTGATCTATAGATCTTCGGTTCGGGAAACACACGCGCGAAAAGAGATAGAGATTCAGAAATTACACTTTTCTCGACGACACGACGCGACGGGCGACGATCGAGAACAGCACTCAACCTGTAATGTTCCGCATTTGTTTATCCGCGAGGGAGTGTCGCGAGACTTGTTGGTCGGTTGGGTCACTGCCAAACTTAGTATTGCTTCATAAATCCTCAACCCAAGGAATCGCTGCATCATCTCTGCGTCGCAAATAGCGTTGGTGATCGCGCGGCACCAATAATCGGATATGTCCAAAACTAGATTTATAGTCGACGCTGTCCCTTTCAAAACCAGCGCGGATCGCGCGAATTAAAGTTCGACTCGGAGTCCGACCCTATAAGGGGAGGTGGTCGGTTCGGCAGTGGTGAAAATTGTCTGCGGTCTCTAACCGGAGAAGAGCAGGGGAGATGAGGGAAGAGGAGAGGTCGAATAAATCTGCGAATTTGTGCCCCCGTTGACTGTCGCGACTGTGACGATCTCGCGGTAGTAGTATTATCATCAAAGCGTTCCATTGCGTTCGATTTAATGCATATATGATTGCGTCGCTTCAGAGCTTGTGATATTTTTGTATCTCTTTTGTCGCGATATCCAGCTCTATCGATCCCGCGCGCTAACGTGTTCCGACGTCACACGGAACAAACATAACAAGAGATAGAAATTCGCTGTTCGTTAGAAACTCCTCCCCCTTCTCTCCGTGATATAACGAACACGCCGCGGCTTCGATACGACTTGTGGATAGTAGAAATTTTTCTGGATTTTCAATCTCCAGTTCTAATCTCGAGCAAAGGGACCGATGTCACGCGCCTTCCGTCGCCAGATATGCGCGGACTCTCTGACGGAATTTGGTCTTTCGACATTTTTCGATTTGCTGGTTCTTTATATATTTTTGCTTTTCAAACTAAGTTATACAGAACAGCGAGTGTATGTGACACGCGAGACTTCATTTTAAACATCCAAAAAATTTCTACTATTTTTAGTTACATATAACGTGCTATCTATGTAATATATATTCCGAGAAAATGTACAGTGTTCTAGATTCACAAACTCAAAATTTTATAAAGAAAACCGAAAACTATCAGACTGATCAAATTTGATCAAAAATAAATCGAAAGAGTGTTTTTCAAGTTGCGCTGATTGCATACGCAGTCAAAAATCAACGAGTGTCAAAATAGCGAGCGAAGTTCCCAACTTGTTATCAAGTCGAGCGATTGGAATAAATCGCGGCTGTGTGCGATTATGAAAGCGCGTAAGAGAAACAAATGACGATGCGGAAAGATCGCATGCGATTTTCGCGAGAATCACCTGGGAAGATGAGTATGGAAATGAGGATCGCCCGAACGTAGAAGGACGTACCAAACAGGGCGATTCAGCCTCCAAAACGCGAGCTCAGATTAGCCCGGCAGGCCGGAGTGGCGGCTGCAGATAAAGTGATTACTTTCAGCACCCGTGGTCTCATTCAGATCCTTTCTTTTAATTTAGTCCGGTCCTTTTAGAGGCGACGGCCCTACTCTTAGCGGCGCGGAAGTGCCTTTCGTGACGGCGATAAAATTAAACTTCTACCGCGCCCAAAGATTTATTTTCTAAAGAGAACTTCTTCTCGCCCGGCTGCATCGCACGCAACGCGCCAAATTCAATGCAAAACCGACCGCGCCTCCTCTTCTCTTTCTTTCTCTTTTCTTTTCCTCTTTCTTTCTGCGAGAGAAGACTTTAAACGAGAAAATGGTGCACTGTCGTTGTAGCCGTGACACAAAAGACGAACGTACGTGAACTCTCGACTGACGTGATTATTCGCATTATCTGATTACGCGATTAAATCTCGCATTATCTGATTACGCGATTACGTTAAAAAAAGTTTTTTTTTTCTATCATGTGCAATATATGTGTGTACCTTTTGTGTTTTAGAAGACTGTAGAATAATTTGCGTTATATAAGCGTAATAACACACAATCTGAAATTGTTCCGTCTTTTTTTTTTTACAATAGTTTGTTAACACGGATTGCGGAAATTTGTATCTCGCAGCTAGGATTATTTGCGGAATATACGTGTATATTAATATAAGCAATATATATAGTATGTTTCTTTGTAGCCGGTCATAAATGAGAAATAACGCGCGCGACATCGAAATTGTTCGGAAATCGCAAATTGATTATATATATACATATATCGAAACGTATGCATCAACACGCATCCTACAAAGGGATTGTTTTGCGTGTACCCGGTCAAACGGGTAATTGCTTCCGGAGCAAACTAATAATGCTCGCAACATTGAATTTGCATCAATTCCTGGAAAACTAAATAATTTATGCGCGTACACGAGCCGTGTATTTCTCTGTAATTCTCATAAATGTTATCCTGGTGTTTATAGCGTCGAACGATATCGCAATTACAAAGAAAGTAAATCGCGATTACACAAAATTTTCTTTTAAACAGACATCGCATATATCGGCGACAATTTTCAGTTTTTGAAAATAGTTAAGAAGAATTACAACAGCAACGCTGCTACGATATTAATCAATACGATATTAATCAATTAATGGCAAATCGAGTGCCGGTATTGCGTAAACGACGCGTCTGTTTAAGAATCACTTAGTTGTTTAATAGGCCCGTGTGCTCGATAAATACGTCCGTCAAGAAACAATAATTGCTACAGCGTCGCGTCATCGCTAAACCGACACGTAAGCTAATTATAACGTCGTTTGTCAGAGGTTGTGAAAGTCGTGAATGTGCGAAAATCGACATCTGCGGTGGCGGTGCGCTTTCTCAGATAGAAACGAAGGAGGGAAAAAAACTTCTTCGAAAGAAAAATCTCTCCCTTTGAATAATAAAATCGAGAAAAACCAAGTAAAAAAGATGGAGAAAGAGGAAAGAATTAATCTCGCCACAATTTTCGGTAGAAGAGAGAGTAGCGACGCTCCAGATTTTTGCGGAAGTGGGTGGGAGTAGGAAAAGGAGGACACAGCGAAAGCGGGCTGAATAAGAGGTTCGAGGATGGAGGGATAGCTCGACGTCGTTTATGAAGGTCGATGTCAGAGGCGAGCCGCATTGTAGGACCAAGCGTTTTCATAGAAAAGCTCGACGAGCGAGAGCGGCGAGGCGAGCTGTTGACATGTCGGCGTATTATGGGCAGGCAGCTTTTATCCGACAAAAGAGGGCATTTAAAGGAAGGGGCAAAATTGTAAATTCAATTTCCTGGAAGGAACCACACAGCTCCGGCGCTGTCCTTTCACCCATTCCCCGGCGCATTTTTTCACCGGCAACGCGCGGGATTTTCGCGAGGCGACATTGTATTTTCACGTGAGTGCCGCGCGCGCGCTACAACCCCGCACGGCAGTTGCCATGCACCTGCTGCCTGATAACAACGAACCTGCATCGGAAAACCACGGAAGTTGGCATGGGAATGGATCTTGTCGACATACTGCTCTTCCCTCGATACGAGCGGTAATTATTAATGTAGTCACATTGTGCCAGTCACGAGAGTTAAAAATACAAAAGTGAAAAAAAGTCGAAAAAAGTCAAAAAAAAAAGAAAAGTATAATCAACACTTTGCGTTAAAATAGTTCTCTCCGAAATAATACTTTAATATACATTTATGGAATATGTTCTTTCAAGATTCTTCAATTATTTTTACATAGAAAAATTCTCCATTCACAACTCAAAATAATAATTTGACATCTTTTGAGATCATAATACGCAAAAACATCTCTGTGAAATGCGGAACGACGATTGTAAGATTACAATCGTTCATCTTCCGTGATGGTCAATGTAAATTATTTGCTTTAGGAAAGGGGGAAACCCTTCGCAGCTGGCCGATCGGGCCTTACCCTCGACAAAGCCATAGCGAACGACGACCCTCGAGAAATTTCTTGCCTCTTGAATATATTCATGATTTTCCGCGCGGGAATCATACCGGAGACTACCACCCGCTATACCGCACAACAGGGCGCGAACCGACAGTAGCGCTTTAAAATCGCGTTGGAGGTAGGAGCGACGAAGTGACGAAGCGGAGAAACGCGCCTGCACCGAAATAGCTGCCTTGGAATTTATACAGTCGGCTGGCTCTGTCGTTGATGGCAAGCTGCAGCAATGATTCTTAGAAACCTACAGACTTCTTTGCTTTTTTTGCTATCCAAACATTCACTCGCCCACAGATTCTTTGATCATTTTAGAGTCTCTTTTTCGTAAATTCGTAACGTCATTGGTCGACAATATTTTTGAACATGTAAATTTTTGTTATGTTTATCGCGAAAACTAAATTTTTTTGACAAAATTTTTACTGCATTTCATATAAACGCAGTTTATAAATATATAATGTAACATGACAGTGTAACGCTAAATTTTACATTAACAAAATTCCGCGTTCTTGTAATTTTTTCTGTGCAATGCATATGTTAAAACCAAAAACATTTTTTTTCTTGCGACGCATATTCGCGAAGAAACACTTTTAATCATCTTTCCTGTTCCGTGTGCGAAGACATTGAGTCCGGTTTTAACTAAGTTTATACGAAGAGCACCCGGTAACTTATGTCGATGCAGTGCGAAGTTGTTGCTGCCACTTATAACTAATAGGACAAACAGCGTGGAGCGTGCTGGAGCTTCGCTTCCTGGCCTATTTTGATAGTAAGCAATGGTTACTCTCCTCGGTGCCGATTCTCTTGGCCGATAACCTAGTCTGCAACCCATAACCGCGCGAGAATATAAATTAAGCAGTCAAACTGGCTTGGAACCTCGCCCGATGTCGCGGCGTGAATACGTCGAGTTTGTTGTCCAAGTTGAACCCTTCTCTTCGCGAAAAATCGATGCGTCACTTGAACATGAGAACGTGCGATACGATAAATTCCGCATGTTACGGACAAATTGATTATCTCACCTCACCTAAATTAGAAAAGACGTTTCTTGCATTCAAAAATATTTTTAATTTACTTGTCGACAAATATCCTATTCAAAAACATTTAGATATTTTTGAAATTATTGTTTTTTTGAAAAATTGTTAAAAATTTCGAGAAGCGTAATGCAATACACATTATTAGAATTATTTTTCACTCTGAAACGTTATTCATTTTAAAAGAGATGTCTTAGATATCAGATAGCGATCGGCGATATATATTTTAATCGCCACGTCTCTTGCGAGGGTCATCTACGACAGTCCCCATGACGTTGTCAACATCCTCTACCCTCCAATCCTATCTTCGTACATAACGGAACCACGAGACGTTCCCCTAATGGTATAAAAACGAAGGGTGGTGCTTCTCGCTCGAACGGAGGCAAACATCAATTCGCGCTGACGCCGGTGAAGCGAATCGTAGTCGAAATCGGGAATAGAATTGTCTGCTTGGTTAGGAAACTTACATCATCCTTTGCACGTTCCGTTCCTTTCTTTCGTGCCGTCTATCTCTCTGTCTACACAGTGTTCCACTTCGATCGCATTACTTTTTAACATTATAGTTAACTTTGCCTGCCTTAAGAGAATTTCTTGAGTTTTTTTTTTCTTAATAAAATATCAAGGCATCAAATTTTCAAGTTATAAGCAATGCGGAGATAGAAAAGAGCTTTTTTGCAAAACTTTCGAAAGTTGAATAAATAATAAAAACTACATTCGTTACAGAACTAATTCAGAGTAAAGTTTACTTAATAAAATTTTCACTCGATGCTTGGTGTGTGTCGCGTGCGCAATGAAATTACAGAAAGCTGTGACGTGGAATAAATTTTCTTGACACATTCTCGTAATAAAGAGGAGTCGACTGCAAATTGAAAAAAGAATGCTATTGTTAAAATGTAATGCACACTCGAAAATGGAGCACCCTGTACTCTCCTTCTTTCCACTTTACTCTGCAATTCGCTAACCTTCGCCCTATTCTTTTTCTTTGGCCCAGTACCAGCTCCTCAAACCGATTTCTACGTCAATTTCTCTCTCTTCTCTTCCGCTGCTACAATAGTAATGGAATATATTACCTCAATTAAAAATTTATCAGATAATGTATCGCGAAATTTTGCGGTGGAAAATCTCTCCCTCGGGATTCCGACGGAAAAAGAACGAGACACACAAAACTCGTCGATAAATAAATTAAAAGACACCTTTTCTGGAATGGAACACGCTCGATCAATAATTTGATTTTCGCATCAAGCGTCTCATTGCGCCAGACAGATGCACCATGTCAGACAAAACTCATTAGGCTAAAGGCATTCAGAATTGCGAATGTTTGCCAAAGAGCTTCCATTCTCTCATCCCGTCTATCGATCAATCTCCAAAATCTAGTCATGTATCTCTCGCGTATCTCTCATACCTCGCTCTGTCACGTCGGTTAATTCCACAGTTTCCCCGTGCGACGTTCTCGTTTTTTCTTATCGGGAATCATAAATGCCTATACTCAAGGGCGAAACGAGAGGCGACCACACGTCTCTCGATTTTACTGACGCTCTAAACAGGTTTCTATCTCCGGCCAAAAACACAGTCATTTTTCATCTCGAGAGTGTAACCGCGACATCGCCTCTCCCTCCCTCGCGCCGATCTGGACTGCAATATTTTTCTTTCCGTCGTGTATATTTTTGCGACGCGACCGCTGTATATCCGGTGCGCCCTTGTAAATTGATGATCCAGTTCTGCGAGCAGCAGATCTGAATCAGCGTATTCGCAGTTTACCCTTTCAAAGTTTCACGCTTGTTAAAGTGCAACTACCCTTTCTCCCTCGCGTTCTTCTCTCTCTTTCTCTCTCTCGTAGAATTATCGCCGTTTAACAGGTCACGATCGCTGATGCATTTATGTATGTGTACTTACGCGATTCCGCCGTTTTTGGGACCAGCGTGAGAGCAAAATTCGCGAGAGCGGTAAATAATTAAAACGCAAATAAAACCAATATGCGTACGTCATCAATGTATAAATGTACGTGCATTTCGTCATTAAAAATTTGTAGAACGAACGCTAGCACTGCTGTGCGTACATCTATCGATTTTGCAACTTTGCTTGTTCCGTCAGGGTAGGATGCAAACGTCGATACACTCCACTTCGCGCTCCGTTTTCCTTCCACTATCTATTCCGCCTTCTATTTAAGAAGGAGTAAGTCCGCCAGAATTCGCAATGAGGATTCGTGAATCCGGTTTAGCATTTAGTTGCGCGACTAAATACTTACTTAAGAAAACACTTTGGACCGTTCGCCGGAATCCCCTTAGAATCCAGCCGGAATTATACAGGGCGGATTAATCGTGTGCCGGAGATGCGCTATAAATCGCGCGCGTATTGTGGCCCGAGGAAAAAAAATTCGTATATACGCCCGAATCTGCCGGCCGAACTTATGTGCGCGGGCAGGCAAAATGCTCGCCTTCTCTACACATTAAACATTAACCTGAAATTACGCTCCTATGGCAAATGGCTTGAATTACTGCAAGCAATTAACTCAGACGCAGCAAAATTTGCCAGGATCCATTATTACACAACGCCAAGCGCGAGATTACGTAATCTAATGATATACGATATGGCGCGCTAACTGCTCTGCGGAATTTTGCGCAGCCGCAATTGTTGTTTTACATCGTGAGCTTTCTGTTGCTTCCCCGGTTTTGCCGCGCTTTATTCTCCGCCACAGACGCTTCCTAATTTTGGGGAATAAAATTAATAGCAAAAACGCGACTTTTGAACCGCCGGCAGTAAACATTTTTAAAGCAAAACAGGAATTTTAAGCAGAACCGGAATTTTACTGGAAACGTACAACGAGAAGAACCCGACAATTTAATATCTTTATTAAATAACTCAGTTCGTTGGGATTCCGCGAGGGCAGTACATCCTGGAAATCTGCGGCACGCGATAGAGTCAAATTAATTATTTAATATTTCATTATGTAAATTACACCACCTGTGCATGAAAATCGTGCCATCAGCGATTTGTTTCCGAGATCGTCATAGATTTCTCATCAGAGAAAAAAAAGGAAACTAATAATCGGCAAACTGAAGAACAGCAAAAGCTCGGTTGTATTCAACGCCGCGCCGATATATTCACGCGTGCGTGTATATGTGTGTGTATACTCCAAGAAAACTGCGCGTTCAATTTCGCAAAGTGGTCTCGCACGGTAATCGTAAATTATGAAAAACGAAAAACAAATGCCGAGTGAGACGTCAGCGAATAAATTAATAACCGAGACAATGAACTGAGGTTGACCGACGCGGCGCGCGTACGCACGCGGAGAGACTCTTCGCGGCACTTGAGAGAAATTAAAAATGCAAATGCGACGCGCGCCGACTCCATTGTCCCGCTGGATATGAAATCACTATTTGCATCTCTTTGTCCGGACTGCGCGAGGCGGCGGCGCAACTTCGTCCGGCATTATCCGCGTGCACTTGATAACTCAGTTTCACGTTCGTGCGCTGAAAACGAAGGAATAAAGTAGCCAGCGTGGGCGGCCGCAGTCGCGGAAACGTTGAAAATTATTAATATCCACTCCTCTCTCTGTATTTGGTAGAGATAAATCGAGTTAATCTTTAACGCGCGCAAGTTGGCGCAAGTCGGGGAACATGTCGCTCGCTCTGTGCGCAATTAGACGAGATTTCGAATTAAAACCAATTTTACTACGACGACACGGTAGAAATATTTTTCCTTTTTAAATCAATCTCATTGAATAGAGAAAAATATGAAATACACATAGGAACTTTTTTAAACAACATTGGCGCAAACGTTTCGGTCGGATTACGCGGTTTTTGTCAATGCATATCACGCTATAAATTATTCAAACGCTGTTAGAAAAATGTAGAAAAATAACAAGAAATGTAAACAGCGGCGGGCAGTGGTTTGTGTTTCTGAACTATCGGGGCATATAAAATATCTTTCGGAACTAAACGAGCATTGTTGCCGCGGCCGATTTTCTTCAAGACACGAAAGAACGACTGTTACATCTAGAACGTATGACGGTAAATTAAGCGCGATTCGCTTCTCTCTTCCCCGAAAATGTTCGAATTCAGGCGCCGTAGTCGAAATTCGAAGATTCAAATAATCGGACGTCGCATAATACATAACTCTCGGTTTGTGAAGCGCCGGTCTGCTCGATCTTTGCGCATCAAATTCAGCTCCGGTCGCCGATTTTAAGTGGAGTGACGGCCATCCTGATTTCCCTGACGAGTTTAGACGCCGCGTCGGGGTGAAATTAATTTCGCTTCATTTCGCCCGGGGTTTCATTTCATCCGGCGCTTGGAAATTCATCGGAAAAACAAACGTCATGATAAACGAGAGGGGCAAAAGAAAGCGCGCACGGGAAGCGGAAAAAAGAGGACAGGGGCGGATAGAGCGACAGTGATGACAGAACGAGCCGCGTGTGCGCGCCGCGCAGTTGCAAATCAATCAACGCTCTTTTTACTCGTGTCACATATCGCGCAGATATATTTATGTACATATTTCGTTTACATTAATATGCATGCGTACGCGCGCGCATTGAGAGAATTTGATCGTCTCTATTAAATCGGCGGAATTCGATATTCTTCATAAACAAGTACATCCTCTTTAATCATTAAGGTGCGCTGTATATATACCGCGACTTGTATTATCAAGAAAAGATGATTCAATTACGTCCGATGCCAAATTCGAAAGAAGCCCGTGTGCACACTCGATACTCTGATTACTCTTAACGAACGTATGGTACAACAATTGCTCTTGGTGGAGTGTCGAGCGCGCTACGTGTTAAAGAGAGCGTATTGTAAAATTGCGCGACGCGCATATATATTTTTTGCGTTACACGCGAAGCGTAGTGTATTATGCACATCACATACGCGAGCAACTAATGAACTTCACTTCGCTCGTGTCGTTGTTTCCGCAATTTTTTGCCGGTTCTTCGGGCTAATTAATACGCCGTGAAGAGTACGTAATTCTCGCGGCTTTTTAATAGTCGACCCATATTCAATAGCCATACACTCGAACTACCGACAGAACAATGTCATAAAACCGCGTATGGTCCGGAGAGAGTAAAAGAGAGAGAGAGAGAGTAACGACTAGTGTGTGGAAGTGTTTTTACAAATCAATTTCAAATCGGAGATGAGAGAAATGAGTGAACTATTTGTTCGAAAAACAGGCGGAAGGAGGTTTTGTAAAAAATTCGAGAGAACTATCAAGAGTTCTTTGTTTTCTAAGGTGGGAAAACTCGTTCGCACTGCGGTCGCGGAAAACTCTTTCAAATGTATATCTACCGTAAACGCGAAATGTCCATAATACTCTCGCTGCGAAATTTGCGCGATGTAAAGGAGAGAAAAAGAGAGAGAGAGAGAGGATGTTACCACCCTAGAGATTTATTATTTGAACAAGATAACGCGCGCGCGCGCGCGCGGAACATCCTCTCTTGTCAAATCTGTTTCCGCAAAACTCTATTTTGTCGTGATAAAAAAGCAGCGCTTTGAATGGGCAATTTTAAAAAATATAAGTGTCCTGTCATCCGCAGGGTATACGTCACGGAAAAATTGGAACACATCTCGAGCGTTATACAGTTGCATAGAATTCGGAAAATACAGTTTGTTAATGAAAACATATTTCTCGCTCGGATACGCACATTACACATTGCAAGCTTAAACATTTCATTATTAAATTCGCGAAATATACACACGCGTACAAGAGAGAACAATAATCCGCTCCTCGTATTTGTTTCGAAATTCGCGTCATGTACGTTTTCGCGATTCGACTACGAGCTGATTCGTTTTTTTTTTCTTTTGTTTTCTCGTTACACAATTGTGTTACGTACGTAGTATCGCTAGTAAAAGGAAGATATCGATGGTAAAAGAAAGAAATGGTATCGGATGATGCTTGACGAGCAATGCGGGCGAGATGCTTTGGTACGGGCGGCGTTTAAAGTCGGCAACATTCATCAAACAGCGAAAAAAAGCGCAAAGGAAAAATAAGGCGTGTTGCATTCTATTGAGTGTTCTTGTACACGAAATGGATCAATAATGTAGGTTACAGACGAGGACGGAGGTGAGAAGTTACGGGGCAGCGCGCACACCTGGCGCGCGTTATGAATGGCCGTGAAGGCTTGCCTTCGTAAATCCCGACCGATGAAGACGCGGAGACGCGGCGAAGGGAAAAAGAATTCGCCCACTTCGATATGTACCGGGTGCCGAGTGCCGCTGTGTTCGCCGGCGCGGCTTCTGAGATCGCGCAGCTAATTCGAACGTAAAATTAGACTTTCAAGTCGACTTCTCAGGTACTCACCGTAAAGCGTTACAAGCCTCGCCGCGGCTGTAGTCGGGGGGAGGCCCCGAGATTAAAACTTTCTCGAGTTTCCGCGCGTCGTCTCTCTTCTTCGTTCTCTTTCTCACTACGTGCGCAAGCGAGGAAAACCTGTGCTGCTGTCCGCGCTCGTTAAAAGTTTTCCTCAGGAAAAGCTACGGTGTCTTAACGCATATAAATGGATTCGCGTCTCTCCCGAATGAGGTATCTTAATAACGAGTCGGTCATTTGTATCAGTCTGACTTTTTCGTCTCGTTCAAGTTGTTTAGACAAACGTCGTCTGTTCTTTAACATTCCGCTCGTGAACTCGCTTGTCGATATGTACGTCGAGATTGAAGCTCGCAAAACGTCTCGGTCGAAACTGGTCTATTCATGTTACCAAATAGGAATGTCGATTTGAACGAATCGAAAACTTGACACACAGAGAAAATATCGATTTGAAGAATTTTAAAGAATTTAGTGTCTACGCGATATTATTAATTAGATATTATAGCTTTATAATACATTTAAGTTATTAGAGTTTAATAAACATAGATAACTTGGAGATAAGTGATTTGTGGCGAGTAAACTTCTCTTCGCGTGAGCACGTGTAGGTGTGAATGTGCGGACATGATATCAAGTAATTACTTAAGAAATTACGTTTCGCTAACAATGTGACAGCGTCGACGAAATCTTGGAAAGAGAAATGGTTATTGAGGAAACGTTAGCTCGAGGGTTGTGTAATATACTCGGCAGAAAAGATGTTTACCAAACGGCAGTGAAATATTGCAACCAGCGGAACTAGGAACAGAGGGATGAGTATGTGTGGAGTCGACGGCGGGTGGACCTAAGCCGCCACTTCCTTGGTTTCGACAATATTGGTTTTCGGACTTTCTCGAATCCGGACTTTCCCGAGCAAACAAATCTCTGCCGGCCGAAATCGCGCGCTATTTTTTTAAGCGAAAGTGTCGTTACTTACGAGGGGAGCATACAGAGTATACATGTTTCGGATTTTTTATTGGAAAATTGCGCGATATATTAAAAAAAAAAGAAATATTTATATGTAATTATTAAAACACCTTACTCAATTTCTAAATATTTGTAAAAATTTGATATGTGAATTATTATTCAAAAAACTGTTTGTAAATTTAATTTGTGTGACATAAATGAGAAAATATGACACACCGAGTTTATTTGCGTTGACTTTTGTGCTTTCTAAGACAAAGTTCAAGTTATAGAAATATCTTTTTCTTATCTCTGAAAATATCACACAAAACGCTTAAGAAAATCTTTCTCGGAATTACTTTTCCAAGAGTGCGCATAATTCGTTTCAATCGAGAAAGGAAACAGTTATATAACCGAAAAGAGAGATATTGCACCATCTCGGGTAGGATTTTAAGGTCCATGTAAGAACTCACTTCGAAATCTATGTCCAATCTTTACTCTCGGCCGTTACCATCAAAATGTCGCGGTCAACAATGAAGAGGATGAGTCAATAAAATAGGAGAGAACAAAGAGACGGTAACAAAGAACTTTCTCGAAAGACAAATAACTTTGATAATAAAATAGCGGCTCGTAACGTGAAGGGCCATCCACAAAGAATTCGCGTGCACTTAAATCCAGCAAAAGAAGACGACAAAAAGACAAGAGCATCTCTAGATATCGGATGTGGTTGTGTGCGAAGAACATACAGAAGCAAACATCATTATTTTCCGGATACATTGTGTGTTTCTTGCTTTCGCGCCTTTTGCAGATATCTTTCTTTTAAAATTGAATTTTTACACGTCGCAGAGAGAGAGAGAAAAAAAGAGAGCGAAATGATGCGCAATATTAACATTAATATTTTATACTGTGGAACATTTGCACATCTCCATTATTTATATCTTTTTCCCGCATAAGTTGTTTCTTATTGCCGCGTTTGTCAAATAAATATATAATAGACAATACATCTCTATTGAAAATTTTTACCTTCATTTACACGGAGATTGTCACGATTCTATATAGCTCGATTAAAATAAATTGAATTGATTGAATCAACGAGCGGAGTGGACAATTTGCGTGGACAATGCAATTGGCGGGAACAAAAGCGCGTTGAAAGAAAGAAATGAAATCGGCGACGCAGGCATGTTATTAAAAGTGAAACGATACGGTGTTCTTGAATTTCCATTGATTCGAACGCGTGTAATTTTTATTCCTTTTGCTGGATTCGCTGACCTACCCCTTTCCCCTTCTCTCGAGTGTTCACATTGTCATTCGTTGAAACAAAACGAGGACGGAAATTATTCTATCAATGTTCTCTCGTGTTTTTTTTTTATCTTTTGTCTTTCACCGCGCGAACTCTTCTTCTTCCACAATACCTCAACTTTCATATTTCCTTCGTTGTCGTCAGGCTCGCGACCGACACACACTTGATTGTAACGACATATGGATAATAAATTGCGAAGCTTCTTGCTCAAACTATTAATCAACTATAGAATCGATTGTCAATTTTCTCTCTAATAAATCAGCACCCTAAGAATATTTTATTGTAAACTCACATGTATGAAAAGCTACAGTCTCTTTTCGAGGAAAAATGAGTACCGTACAAATACGACGAAGTGACAAAATAATTTTGACGAAAACTGAATTATATCATTTAAAATATATCGACATGTATATTTAATTCGAAGACGGTAAGTATTCTCCACTACACGCGGAGCACATTTTGCAGTTGCGACAATTACCGTGGTTATAGCAATATAAACAGCAGATTTACGGTCGAAGTGCGAGAACAATACCATATTCGAGGTTTAATGGGACGTATATCATTCGTGTCGAGACCCCCATTAAAGTGATCAACGCAGTTCGAAGCGCTGATAAATATACCTCTCCGACAATCGCTCAAATTGCTTGAACAAATCGACGCTATCTATATATCGTGTTATCTTCGAAAATTCTCAACTTGCGGGATTGAAAACCGATTGGGAAAACAGAGAAGATATGAGGGATCTTCTCGAGGGCGAGCAAAAAGATGAGGTAGACTACTTTATTATCGTTCTTACATTCTACGCGAGGGGTGCTAACGCAGACATCGGGCGCCCCTCTTCGGCTTTGCCTTATTCCAAAGTTAAACCTCCACTCGTGCCGTCGTTACAGTGGAGCAAAGCTGTTTATAGCGTTTTAGCAGCAGATGCTGCGCTAGTAACAGCTTGCAAATGAAAACGATTTCGCGTTTCGCTCCGGCCTACCTATTTACGCCCTTTTTTTAACAAAACGTGTATAATCCTTTTTATTTACCAGACGCCACCTAACTACTCCTTCGCGATTACCTTCCCTCTTTCTCTCTCTCTCTTTTTCTCTCCGTCGTCGTTGTCTACTCTCTTTATCTCATTAGCCTTTCTTCTCCTTCTCCCTTTCTCTTTCTCTCTTCTTGTTTCACCTTCTTCCCTTGCGTGCGCAAATTTAAACCTTCACCGATTAACTCCGCGTGTAAGGCCGCCGAGGTCATTATCGTGTCGTGCTCTCTCCGTCGGGAAATTGTTTCACGATCGTTGCGCTAAAACGACACGGAGCTTCCGCAGCGACGGTCGATGAGATAAGAACTCAATTAAGCGAAATCACTCAGCGGCTCGGTGTTAATCAATTACGATGGCGATTGAAATACATTATTGAATATTTCGCGACGCACACAGCCGCGACTTTTCCACGTAATTACAAACGCAGCACTTTTCAATTTGTTTTGTTAATTTTTTTCCGACGATTGCATATCTCATATCGCTGAAGAAATAAAATACTTTCGTCACATAAAAGACTAGTTTCATTACATATTGCATTCGTACTCTTTGTTAAATTTCTCAAGTCGAGTTGGCTGCGTTTGCCTGTTAAAGACACGCACGGCATTAAGATAATGTAAAAGACGCGTTATAAAAGCATGTTGTAATATGCAGTAAAGTGTGCGCGACATTATGACTATACATATATATCGATCGTGCGGGCCATAGGTCCGACGAAATTTATTTGTAAGTTTATATATATTCGCTAATTTATCGCGATTCGATTTTATACACGATGCCGTTCGATTTTGTATGCCACTTAAAAATATCGATACTATTTTATCGCGGAGAATATTTCATTGGAATATAATTAGATGCATATCGGCGGGATTGTGTGTCGTTCGCGTATTTTATGCAAATGCGCAAATAAATCTGTTTATGTATTTATTTCCGTATTTTGGTAAAAGCGCGGGGCACACGGAAAGCAACCGATGTAATTTGTATTGTAATTGTACGGCGAGAGGAAAATAGGCCGCACGTTTGTGCCGGACGGTCCGCAGTTTTTTCGTAGACAGCGCAGTCAACGAAAAATTGCAGATATCTTTATGCGCGCAATCGCGCAGTTTTATCTTGTCCGGCGTTGCGAAAACAGGCTGTCGAGGGTTTGCGAACTAAATAATGAAGTAGTGCAAAACACATTTAAATCTTCTTTAAACCGAGTTTAACTAGTTAGACCAACTTCCGACGCGGAATAAACTCCTAAAGGTAGCTCCTTCTTTTTTCGGCCTTCGCCGAAGTAGGTGCATATCTCATAAAAACGTGACGTATTTCCGCGGCGATAATATTTTACAGAGAATTCCGAAAATATATCTTTTCTCTTCACGCCGTCGAAACGCGCTGTGAAAGCAATCGCGAGATGTCTGCGCCGGTACGTACTCGGCACGTAACAAAAAAGTAATAAAAACTTTGAGGAATGTTTAATGACGCTCAGTACAGCCCCGGTATTCGTTTAATTTGTTTGAAACTTCTGTTAAGTGTTTAATTAGTTAACTTTACATACTGCGCGCAGGCACACAGGTACGCAAACACTTAGTAGGTAAATTACAGGTCAAGCCCATTCCATAACTTTCCGGCATCCTCCCCGAGAGTAGGTATATATTGCATCTTCATGTGCGCAGCAGTAAATAATATACAGAAAGCTTGGAGACTAGATGAAGATCCTCTAAATTCTTCGCTCTTTTCAACTTAATTCCGATAATTATCTCTTGGTAAAATTATCACAAATAATCGCAAAATTGTAATTTGATAACGATATTATTCGTATCGTTGTGGAAAAAGTGATCCGCGTACAAGTTATAATAATACAAAATGAGCTATATTTTAGTTACAACCCACTGACAATACATAAGGTGTTGAAATGATAACTATACATGTTATCTGTATAAGCCTAACTTTTCACAATCCGCACGAACGCGCTCGTTTTATTCAGTCGCACGTTCCGCATTCGTAGAGCGGAATATTGTCGGCCCTAAATGTCAACCCCATTGTCTCAAAACTCATTTATCTTGAAAAGCTATCGTAGACGACAATACCTGCTCGAGAACGAGGTAGGTAATAGAAAAGTGGAGGTCGGAGAGTGTATTATGGAGATCCGTTATCCGAGCCTCAATAAAACAGATCCGGACGCGTTCGTCAACGCGAAATTCTCAACGTCGGTCGAGTTGTAAGCTGCGTATAGAATCCCCTCGTCTTAGGCCTGACAATATATCCTGAAGGACGCGTCCGTTTTTCATCGTTTAAAGCCGCCGATGTCTTCCTCGCAGAGGAAGATATCCTTCGATTACTTGAACATTCTGTTCTCGAGTAAAGCGGCATTTTACGTCGTACGTATTTTGCGGTAAAATATTTCAACTTCAATCACAGATTATTGATTCAATAATATTATGTATATTCTGATGTAATTTTACGAAATTATATTTCTTATATTCTATTATTTATATATTTAAGATTACGTGTGTTAAAAAAAATCACATTAATTGATGAAACAAGATTTCCGTGAGATTTTAAGCTTCTCAAACGCGCAATTATATAAAGCGCGACATAATTAACGCTTCTGTTTAAAGCGTAACGTTGCGTGAACATTGAGTGACAATTCGTCGTGTGCGCACTGTATATATGTATGTTTAGGCTCGGTTAAGTTCAAGCTGCGCGTGTGTATCAGTGACAAGTAGTAGATACCGAGCACGGGCGCGTCTCGGAGCTTGAGCCGAGAAAGTCAAGAACATCACAAATTGCCGACGTGCAACTCTTGGAAACTGGATTCGTTCTCCCTCGAGGCGCAACGCATCCGCAGCTAAAATAACAAGCAGCGAGTTAATACGTTAAATAACTTCCGCGATTTCCCCGTGACAGCAAGGCGCGCGCGTGTCGTCCAATTTTGTGATGGAACCGGGCGTTCTGCTATCGCCCCGGTCCGGATTAGATCGTGTCACATCCGCTTCACGAACTTGCTATAACATCTGCCGTTACTCGTTTGGCTCCCCCCGATCGATGAGCGGTATTAGATGATGGAAATGTCACTTTTACACGATGCAACAGCGTTCTTCAATTTCTTCGTACACTGCGAAAATCTTACACCGCAAATTTTGTTTCTTATATATATATATTTTTTTTTAAATAAAAAATACTATATCATGAAGATATCAAACAAATGTAAACTTCAACACAACAAAACTTAAAAATTAATGTAAAAAATTACTTAATGTATTATACACAAAAAATTCGCGAACACAAACTCGAAAATGTCAATTCCGATCAAACATTAGTAAAAAGATAGAAAGAGAGAAAATAAAACTGTATAATATTTCTCTTGAAAGAGAACTAGATTCTACTGAAACGAAAGATTCAATTATTCGGAGTTTGTGTAACTTGCATTTCTCTGTTCCTTTTTCTTTGCTTTAATTACAAAAGCGGTAATCAAATTCTATCTTGAGTTTCATTTTATGTTGAGGGCAAAGAATCATTTATCGAAGAAGAGAAGAATCGCGAGCTCGCATTATGTAAAATCAGGCAACAATTGATGTGTTCGACAGAAACTTCTCACAGTTTAATCCCTCGACCGAATCTGGGTCAATCAAAATTCTTTATAGAACGTAGACCACCACGGAACAACCGAGGCGAAAGATCATGATCGATAATCTCTCCGTTGTGTGCGTGCTCCAGAAGATTTCTCGTTGTGGGAGAGGAGAAGCTCTCGCCACCAAATAGGATAACATTAATCAACTAGCACTTCCGCGAGGAAGTTACCGTCTCCACATACAATAAACACCTACACCAAATTTGCATATTGCATAGCAGCTCCTAATTGATAGTACCAACCGTATCGTCTGTATAAGTTCGTGAATATGATTTGCTTGAGAAATTGTGTTTCGCCTTCAAAATAATATAATATACAGATGTGGAATATAAACAACAAAGCCGTAGTTCGTGTCGTTTCAAGACCGCAAACGAAAACAAAATACATTTTCTACGCGGTTATAAATGTTTTGCGTCTCGTGTTCAATGCATAATGATAACGTTAGTTTAGATAAAATAAACGTTTTATTGTGTATTTTTTAGAAGGAAGGAAATCGGTATTGAGAAATCTTTTGTCGAAAATATATATGTAGATCTCACGGTCGACTTATTATGTACAAACTCAAGCATAGTATGATGAGTGATTCGTCTTCGTGTATATCTTTCACGGATCGACGGAACGATCGGCATTGACAAATTCAGTGATTAATTACTTCGACGATATCGACTGCAACGTGACGTGCAGCCGGTGCGAAGTATATAAGATGGCTTCAGCCATCGTTTATACTGTTAAATCGGAAATGTGTTGTATCTAAGCTGCGTCTAAACTGTCAAAGACAATTAATTACGTAAATTTCATGTTAATTAAAACGAAAATTAATACCCGCTATGACATGCATTTCATCGACTTGCGAATTTGCCGCGCAATCGTTCGATGATAATTAATCTCTTTTTTTTTTCTTTTTTTTGACACTCAAACATCAAATGTTTGCTAGCGCGAGCGGAAAATGTGATAGAAACGTGGACGAAAAGAGCCGGAAAACATCGAACTGTAAATACAAGAGGATAAAAGCTACGGTTTAAAATCGACACGTTTTCTGACTCGATTCGAGATTTTTCTGGGTTCGCTTCTCGCAGGTGTTTTCCAAAATTTACCAACGTTATGGCACGCGCATCGCACGTAATCAGAACAAATAGAGCGTGTAAATATTCCGCTGCGGGATATATCGCGTTTTGTTTTCTATCGTAGTCAGCAACGATTTAATTTGTGGATATTAAAAAAAAAATTAATTTAACAAGAAAACATAGCGCAAATATAAAAAATAATATAAATAATTACGTAACAATATATATTACGTAATAATATATGTGTGACAATTTTTTTAATGTAACATAGTATAAATAATATCACGTACGATATCTCTTCAACGCGGTGATACAACAGTTACTGCATCATTAAAAGATATCTTCGCAGATCTGCGCGTTGTAGCCGTTAGAAACGAATGCAACGTCGCATTAACGAACTGTTAAAAGTTAACGCCTTCCTTCCTGCATAGTAGATTGAAATAAGGTTGGAACAGACACGGCGCGCTTTCTGTGACGCTCGCCGGGCGTCGCATCGCGCTAAACCCCTGTGTGCGATCGATCGTCATAAAATGTGGAAAACGTCGCGTCGGTTCCAGACACGAAAACGTGATTCACAGTTCTACGAAAATCCGTGGCATTCGCACGCGCGCACAATCAGCCTGTTATTTTTTATCCGGCAAAAATATCATGTACAGGAATTAAATTGCGGACTTTGATTTATTTTTGCTTGATTTCGCAATCGCGTGCACGCGCTTTTGCCGCGAATTTCGCATTGAGATAGATTTCAAAAATAGTAATTATATTAACGAGCAGATAAATCGCACTCATTACATACCTTTCGCAAGAATTTTTCGACCCATCAAAGAAAACTCATCAAATTATAAATCGTTGAAGTGTATATATTTTTATATTTGATTCTATTCCAAAGAGCGCTTTAAGTTTTAACGTGAAATACGCGCAAAAAGAGAAGCAATTTTAAATTCGTCTTTATATACAAATGCATTTAAAATTGCTCGCGGTCTTCCAACGCCGCGACGCAATTTGTCGAAAAGCCCTCCCGGGCATTGACGTTGAGCGAGAGAGTTATGTTGTTTAACGGGAAGCAAGAAATCGCCTTCCTGCGATTACTGCGTTTTACGATTTTCGAAATACGACCCCGTAATACTAAAGACAGTAAAGACGTTAAGTATTGCCCGAGAATAAAAGAATCCTGTACCGCCGACTTTTATTGGAGCCGGGCGATTGATGGCTTTTCAACTGTCGCGTGTGCTTCGCTGTATAGCAAGCGATACGCGGATAGTAGCAGCTTTGTCCGACGGCAAAGAATGCGAATCTTCGATATATATGCGCGTATTCTCAAGGCGCAAAAACACTATTCGGATAACATAGAAAGGCCACCGCCGCCGCCGCCGTTATCAGCGGTGCACGCCGAATGGCGAAGATATAAATCGCATATCGACGTGGTCCACTAAACTGGGAACCGCAAAACTGTGTCGATCTAAACCGGATATTCACCCGCTCGCGCTGCGTAATCAAAACGAGAGAAACTGAAAACCGAACCCCGCCGATATCGAACGCTCATGTATGCAACGAATTATTGCGGCTGTATTTGCGCGAAATAGAATTGAAATAAAACAGATAATTGCGTTTTTATAGAGAAGAACGCGACGCACATTATCGTTCAAATTTACCGCGAAGCAATACAGCTCTTCCGTCTCTTTCTCTTCTCGCATAAGATCCTGCTCACCGTCGGTTTTATTGCTGGTTACCCGAAGAAGCCAAGAAGGATCCCTTCGCAAGAATGATATTGTCGCGCTCACGATCGTGCCTCTCGGGCGTTTAAAGAGTCGCTTTGACTTTTATAGAATGTTTATGCTAATCGCTCTGGTTTAATCTCGCGAGAAGTATACAGACTCGATCTGGGGCAATAGCGCGGGCGCGCGCGCTGAGAAGTCGTGGGCGAATCGTTCGAGCGATGAATAAAAGACCGTATGCAATTGAGGTGCAAATTTCTCTCGAATATGGCCGAGGGGATGAAGCAGTCGCGCTTGACCCACCCGTTAAAATGATTAAACCGAGTGGATATCCGAGCCGTACCGGCGCTGTACTCTCGGTCCGTCGTTTTAAGTATTGAAAGCAATTTACGTACTTTAGACGGCTGTTAATCGCGTTTTCTCAGTCGGATTCAGTTCCGCGAAACTCATTACACGTATATAATCGTTTACCTGTTGACCTCTTCTTCGTGTTCGCAATAGATTCGAAATTGCGCGCGAACGACGAAAAGTTCCATCTGTGAAGAAGAACCGGAAGAATCGCAAACTCCGTAAATATTTTTGAACGCGTGGAAAAAAATATTTTCACTATTTACATTTATAATTTGTAAGAAGGAGACTATAACAGGCACCACTTTGAAAATATGGTGGCTATTTGTTTCTCTGTTGTTTTCCTCTGTAATACGACACGTACGATACAATGTGAGCGCGACGGTTATACACAAAGCTTTTAATTTTCATAGCTGACTCGCGTGCACAAAACAGAATAAGGCGGAGTTGAAGCGGACTTTGATAAAACCGTCGCGAATAATAAAGTAGAAAGAAAATTATTCCCGCGGAGCCTAATGATGAAAAGTGTTTATAACGGGAGTTATTATAAGAGAGTTATCCGAGCAGGTAAGGTAAGACAATAATGGCGAAAGTTGGATGCGTATAATAAGGATGTTCGGGAGAACAAATGGTAACGGTGAAACAGAAGAAACTAAATAACTCATCCAGCTTTCAGAGAGAGATATATATGTACTTTTAATATAAATTCCGTCTTATAAAGCAATCTTTGTTTAAACATTTCGGTGAATTTATATTCATGAATTACACTAACAAAGAAAGAGTGAAAGAGAGAATATATCATAAAAAAATAATTTTGAAATATTTTTATTGGAATCAAGAAATTATTCATATAAACGCCGCGAATCTTCCTTCAGTATTCAATCGCAGCTGTGTTTTCACAATGATTTTTCGCTCTCCGTTAGGGAAAATCTACTTTAATATTATTTGGGCGTACAGTGTCCCCGACCAGCGATAAATTCCCGTCCGCGAATTTGCGTCAGTTTTGAAAATTGGAATTAACCGGCAAACAAAAAGGCCAAAGCATAATTGCGGCGCGCGAAAGTCGCTCTTTCCGTTTCTCTCGCCGTTTCTCCGCGTTTTTTCACGGCATTTCTAAGTTTTGTGCGACTTGCAGTTTTCTCCGTTTCTCGATACATACCGCGTAAGCACTTACGTCGCGCGCGCTCTGAATGTTGCAATCGCATTTTGTGCTGACGATTACTCAGCGAGCGTGTGAAATAACATCGAAGTCACAGAAAATATCCGTAATTTATTTAATTGCAGCTTATAAAAAAAAGAGAAAAAAAAAAGAAAATTGGTGATTTAATGAAGAATAATTCTTTTCTCTATAAAAAACATTTATACGTGTATTTATACACATTCTTTTTCTCCACAAAACATGTAACATAGTTTCTCGAATTAATGAGTAATAAAAGAGGAAGAAGAAGAACGGAAGTGAAGAACAATTTGCGTGAAGATTCGAGGCATCCATCTCGAAAAGATAACCGCGCGGAAGCTCTCTGAATACGAAAATCGCAGTGTGGCGATTACTATGCAACTTGTACATATCGAGGTCGAAGAGACTGCCAACAGAATGCGAAAGAGCGCACAATCAAGACGCGCTGTTTACTTGAGGAACCGCCAATATCTCCTCTTTCTTCGTTTCTCTCTCTTTCCTCTTTTCGCCTGGCGCATAGTTCGAGTGAAATCTGCGGTGTGCATCGAGCATCGCATTGTCGGCAGGTCACGTAATTTCGAGCGACGACTCTTTTCTCGGAACGACCGCTGTTTGCTCCGGAAAAATAGGGGCGCATTAAAGGCCAGTTTGGTCGGTTTACTTATTAAGATCGGGACGAAGCGTAGGGGACGGCGGTTTGTGGTGGGCAACTGAGGAAGATTATGTGACGACATTTATTTGTCTAACGCGGAACTGACGCTATTACCCTGAGGGAGCAAACAGTCTCTCAGGAACGAGCAAAATTCGCAACAAGATGGAACGCGGAAGTAAATTACATAGAAGAAGGCAAGAGTGGAAAAGAAAAAATCGGAAAAACGTGTAAAAGTGAGACGAGAAACCTTGAGAGAAAAAGAGAGAAAGAGAGAGAGAAAGGATGAATTGTTAAGTTAACGGAGTGGATGGAATAGGGTAGGTAGAAGTCGAGTGGTATGCCGACGAGAGAAACTGAGAGGGTTGGGAGACTGAAGTGGTATTAAGTTGACACACAAAGAGGGACGGACTTAACATCTGATAAACTGACGAGCAAACACGCTTTTTGTCCTCGCGATACAAAGCCGCGTATAATATGTTAATGTGTCATGAAATATGCCGCGCGAAAGATAAACGCGAGTGATAATGTGGCTATCCATGACGCGTATATACACTGTCACCGAAACGCACGCGCGTGCAGAGTACAAAAAGTGGGCGTTCGCGCGCCCATGGAAGATAAAAGTTAAAAATGAAATCCATCAGCAACTATCCAAGGGAGAGAAGTGATTTTGCTCGACGGCTCGAGACACCCGTTGGATCAAAACCAGCGCAATCTCGTAATAGAATTCCACCGCGGCTTTGGTTCCGGAAAGCCCTAACGCTTTCGAGTTTCAGGCGAGCTCAGCACGGATGAAGCGCGGATATTTCTTACTCGAAAATTATTTTACGGCTTGGATTATCCCTGTCTTTAGAGTTGGAAATATGACTGCGAGATAGCGACGTAAACGACTAACTTCGAGACGCGCGCGCAAAATGTTATTAAACAAAAGTTCCGAAAAATTATTTATCACACGGTTTGACATTAAGCGGGATAGAAAAGTGAAATTTTCGCGGCGGCAGCTGTGAGCTCTTATATTTAAAAAGTAGGGAGAGATGCGCGCTTTCAGTTCGCGAGACTATGAGTTACGGGTATAATTACTTCAGAATTATGGCAATAATTACGGACGTCCGGCCGCGCGGGCGTAACAAGAAACGAGCATCAGGAGGCGCGCTAATCTATTTAGGAAAGCTAGAGCGCGTGCCAGCGCGAGAGAGAAAGAGAGAAGAAGATTCCCGTGGCACGACGCACGCTAATGCGTTCAAGCGGGCCACTCGCAATTTCAGCTTTCTCTGTGTACTGCCACGTTAATTGGCACGATAGTCCCGCCGTCTTACGCCAAGACTGGCTAAGAGGATCTTATGGCGTGATAAATGCACCATCCGCCTCGGATTCAGGCGGGTTTCTTCCCGTCGGAATTATCGAAGTGGCGATTTAATTATAACGAGTATACGATGAGACCGAAAATTAAGAAATCTTTCTCTCAATTAAGGACTATCTTAATAAGACTGACAATTTTTATTATTGGAGATATACATTGAAATTTCCCTTGTACCGAAAGCAGATCACAAAAAATATTTCTTCGCATCCTTGATGTTATTGCGTCAGTGTAGCGCGCTTATGTACGTCGATATACCTGTCATTGTGTAAAAACTTTAACCGCACTCTTTTTCCATTGTTCGCGAAACGCTGTACACTCGATCCGCGCTAGTCGTCGTCAACAATTTTATTACTCGGGTTTTACGTCTAAACGAATCACCGTAGCGTGCGCATTCATCTCTGCACCCGATGAGAATATACGTGCATCGCATGGGCCGGCCCCACGGCATATTACTCGGACAGGATGATAAATACGCGACGCAAGGAAGGAGGAATGTTTATGGGTTATTGTAGCAAAAGACACCTAATTCACTGTCATCCGCACAATTCCGTAAAGGCAGGGACCGCATTTCTCAGGCCTCATAACTCCCCTGCCGCCTTCATTCTCTCTGTATAATTTAATTAAACGGACAATAAAGAGGATTGTCGTTATTATTACAAATATATCGCGCACTTTGTACTACAATCGGCGTCGTTTCCCCGCGACATTGTTTGTAGATTATATTCACAGAATGTTTACGCGGATATAATTGGAAGGTGCAATTTAATTAACGTTCTTCGAACAATACGCTTTTTTGGTGCTTTTGATTTTCTTTGAAAAATGTTATCTCGATCTGCCTCAATGATTTTCGCGCTGTCGAGTTGTTGACCGCAAAGACGCTGCGGTGAATAAAAGTAAACGCCGCGATTAACACGGTGTCACCAAGAAACATAATAGCGATTGATATTTTTTGGGAGCAGAACTAATTCGAAATTGCCGAACCTCTCGGTCGTCCTGGATCGTCGCGTCTTAAAGTCCATAAATTCACGGCACTACCGCAGGAAAGAGTTCGCCATTTGATACGGAAATCGGGAACTCGGCCCGGAAGCCTCACGCCAAGCGGCTTCCAGGTTGCGTTACCATAACGATAAATTCTTAGAGGAAGATAGCGCACGCGACCTCGGATTTGCGATGCTGATATTTTCGATTTCACGAATTGCACCGCACTGCCGTGGGATATCACAGATGGCGAACGACCGTCGGTTTGAATCTTGCAAAAGCGGATGCTAATAACTTAGCCCGCGGCTCAAATGAAAATATATAGGTATCTTTAGAGACACAGTGAGAACTTCGCGAGATATGACTCTGATGTAACGAGAAACCGCCGTGTCGCGGAAATACATTAGTTCGTATTATAATTTTGTTGATGTCTCGATGTGTGCTTTTATTTATATCAAGATACAAAAATGAAAAATATTAAACAAATATTTATATATAATTTTATTCGACCCTATATATATGTATTGTACAGACCAGAAGCTTGAAATAGTTAGTAACAAATAACTTGTACCCGGTAGCGCAAGTTTACTCTTGGTTCAACACAACTTGAACTCGATGCTGTTCCGTAATACTCATAGCCGCAACCTCCAAAGTTAAAATCTCCAAGGTGCGGAAACTCAAAAGGCATTATCTTCAAACCACAAATCTCAAGAGAATGGTGAGAGAGAGAGAGAGGGAGGAATTAAGGTTTCAGAATTCACAATATTGATAGGAAATTCATAGCGCAATACAGCAATAGCAGTGCTATAGATCAAATATCTCACATTCCGCTGTCGCAAAAACTTCGTCGAATATTTTTTCCTTCGCGACGTTTGGTTGGGATTTTCTTTGGTTATAAATTTTTTAT
>QVNV01027408.1:0-20317 GCA_014825455.1 Pseudomyrmex pallidus
GACTTTGCTTTGTGTGAAAAATTGAAAATCCATGTGAAACTGTTTTCAAATAAAAAAATATTTAATGCAAAAAAAAAGAAGAAAAAATAGGTTGTTCGAGAATTTGACTTGATTTGTTAGGTTGTCACTCTTGTTAAGTTGTACAGCCTGGCGTGAATACGCGCGCTTTCTGGTTTGTTTGTCCGGTTGTTTCGGGGTATTTGTATCATGTTCGAACGAGACAAACTGCATAAATCTTTGTAGTTATAGTTGTATTTAATAGAATCGTGTTTTTTGCCGAGTTAACCTTTTGAAATATCTCTTTTCAAAAGACAAATATATTCCCGTAAATTCAGTCATGGATTCAGAAGGCTGCTCGTTAACATGTACAGTTATCGCAGAATGGTTAAGTCCTCAAGGATCTGTTCTGAGAAAACAAAGTCATAGAACGGCAACATTACGCCTGACTCGGAACAATCAACGGGAGTTGTTCATCGAGATACACGTGGACAAAGGGAATGTACGCACAAAACTACCTCTGAAAGGTATCTCGGTTTTTAACAAATTTATGTCCGAGGGCAAAGCGTCTATCAAGTTCAAGGAACAAAACTGCACACTGTTTTTGTCTAATGCACCGTCTTCTAACTTGATAAACTTCTTGAAAACCATATATATTAAGATAACTGGTCAAGATGAAAAAACGTTGAAGAATCCTCTGAAGGAAAAGCTTTTGGGAAACGTGCAATCAGGTACTGAAGATATTAGCCCATCCACTAGTACAGAAATCAACAGAGCAAAGGAGAAAGCTATGTCTGTATCACGTGCGACTATCACCACTCCATCACCAAGTGCCATCAAGAAGCGGAAACGATTCAGTGATACTTCTCCTAAAGTACAGGCAGCAAAAAAGCTATATGAGAATCCTACAGCAGGAGAATTGAATGAGGAGCAAAGCAAAATTTTGAACGCAGTGCTTAGTGGAAAGAATGTGTTTTTCACTGGAAGTGCAGGCACTGGCAAATCGTTTCTACTGAAGAAGATAATCTCTGCTCTTCCTCCTGATGTAACAATGGCTACGGCAAGCACTGGAGTAGCAGCCTGTCACATTGGAGGAATTACTTTGCATCAGTTTGCTGGCATCGGTTTGGGTACTGCAACTCTGGAGAAATGCTTTCAATTGGCCTCCCGTCCATCGGTAACTTCAGTGTGGAGAAAAACAAAACATTTAGTAATAGATGAGATATCTATGGTAGATGGTGATTTTTTTGATAAGATTGAGGCTGTGGCAAGACACGTACGTAGGACAGAAAGACCCTTTGGAGGAATACAATTAATCTTGTGTGGTGACTTCTTTCAGTTACCACCCGTATCTAAGACTGAGAAAGCAAAATTCTGCTTTCAAAGTGAGGCTTGGCAGAAGTGCGTTCATTTTAATTACGAGTTGCGAACAGTCCATAGGCAAAAGGATGAGGTATTTGTAAAGATATTAAATAGCATTAGAATAGGTAGAGTTACGGATGAGATTGTAAACACTTTGAAAGAAACAGCAAAGCAGCAAATTGAAAGTAATGGAGTATTAGCTACTAGACTGTGTTCACATGTTAAAGAAGCTGATGAGATTAATGAATTCCAGTTGAATGAACTTAAAGGTGAAATTAAAACATATACAGCGGTAGATTCCGATGGTACTATGACAAATATGTTAGATCAGCATCTGCCTGTTCCTGGCAAACTACTATTGAAAGTTGGCGCTCAAGTTATGTTGTTAAAAAATATAAATGTTAGTAGCGGATTAGTAAATGGAGCTCGAGGTGTTGTTATCGATTTTAAAAATAATATACCAATAATTCAATTACGATCTGGAAAGCAATATGAAGCAAAAATCGAGAAATGGACTATCAAAACTACATCTGGTGCTCTCGTGCACAGAAAACAGATTCCATTGAAATTAGCATGGGCGTTTTCGATTCATAAGAGTCAAGGCTTAACTTTAGACTGTGTAGAAATGTGTCTGTCGAGAGTGTTCGACGCTGGTCAATCTTACGTAGCACTTTCGAGAGCTCAGAGTTTACAGAGTTTACGTATTTTAGATTTTAATAGTCAACAAGTTTGGGCTAATACGGCTGTGCTCGAATTTTATAGAAAGTTTAGAAGAAATTTACAACAGATGGAGATGATTCCTCTAGGTAAAAAAATTAAATCAGAACCGAGTAAGAAGTAAAACTATATTTTTATACTCTGCTTATATATAACTTGTTGAAAGCAAACTATATTTCCATATACAATAAAAATCATATAAAGTGTTTCATGGTTTTTTTTATTTAAAGTAAAAGTTTTATATTTATATATAATTAATACATTTTCCTTTTTTTTTACAAATATTACAATTTAATATGATATTCATAAACGTGGACGAATACTTATATATTAATAATCGTCGACGGTTATTTCGATGGGTGGTATATAACGCCACGTATGACCGGCATTTACGAGTTCGGAATAAAGTATTGGAGAGATCGGAGCGGATTCTTTACTACTGCATTGAATATCGATTTTATACTGACCAGCTGTGAAAAATACCACACGACACTCGTGATAAGCTCTGCCGTATTCCTGCAACTATTATTTATTTGTGACAATACAAAAAAAAAACGCATATATATGATTACAAAAATTACAGCAACTTACAACAGGTAGCATGACTTTGTTTGCTCCGGCTATAGACAATCTTGTTTCTAATTGATAATTATTTACTCCATTGTGATGATCCTGATAAAAATTAATAGATAACATAAGATCATTTAGCGGATGTTCTAGAGCATTGCATACTCCCACACCGACACTGATACATTCACCCAGAGCGCAAGTCAGTTCATCTTGCGCTTTTACGATATTATCGTTAATTTTTATTTCTGAAAAAAAACCAAATATATATATATTTCATTTATTACTTTTTTATGTTATATACTTCCATATCTGTGAATATGACAAACAGCATGTACACACCCCACTGCAGAGGACTCATTCTGACTAGATCTAACATATCCTGAGTTAGCGTGATACCGGATAGAGTTGCTTTTCCCGTTGACTCAGTACCTAATAATTGCCAGCGCAAGTCGACTAGCGAGGCTATGTGCTCAGCACATATTTTCTGGAGTTCACTGAGATCACCAGCACCATTCAACTGTAAAAAAAAAAAGTGATAAAATGTCATTTATGTCATAATGTATCTTCAATAGAGAGATCGTATCTTTCTCTATCATTACCGTAGACAATTTACTAAGCGGACATCTGTCAACTGGAACAGGAATTCTACAAGGTTCTTTACCTTCCATGTATATACATTTATTTTGCGTGTAATGTAGTTCCATTTCATGATTTGTCATATTTGTCACGTCCAATACAAGATAAAATTGCAATGGTCTAAAAAATATTTATAAACACAACTCTTTATTAATAAGAAAGACTGACAATTGCAACAAGAAATATATATATATTATGTACAAATAAACATTCTTTTCTTAACGAAACATTGTGTTTTTTTAACTTACGTTTCGGCTGGTAGTACATCCCAATTGGTAATTTGCACACTTGGTAGCATCTCAATAGTTATAAAAACGGATGAAGTTCTGCAATAACCAGCTACCAAGCCTGCACCTCCTGAATATTTGATTTTTAATTGGCCCTCGATAACGTTAGATGTGTGCAAAGGTACTGCAAGTTTTGACAAACGCGTGCTTGCCAAGGAAGAATGGCCGGAATGCGAACTTACTCCCGATCTAAAGGAGGAAGTCAGTTCAGATTGTCTTTTTGTATGATGAGATGGAGAACTAAGTCTAGACGGCAAAGAACTGTGGCCCGAATGTGATATTAAACTGCTTGGCTGACTAAGACAGGTACTGCTAATAACATCTGAAAAATGAAACAGTATTAAAAAACTGGAAAAAATACTTAGAAGAATTATTGCAATTTACCGTTTCTAATCGAAGGTGCTACAAACTCTGTCGCTGCATAAAGATATAAAGTAAGACTCGCGCTATTGCCTGCTTGTAAAGGTAATTGTGTTTTCAGATTCTCATCGCTCCATTTGAAAATTTTACTTTCGGTTACAGCGTCCAAGGCGGACTGTACCGATAATTCGACCATTTCAATAGGAACTTGTCCAACGTTCGTTATTGTAACGGTACATTCGGCACTAAACACAAGTAAAAAAAGATAAAATATATAAAAAACTTTATAGCACTTATATATAACAGATGCTATACCTTTCACCACCATACAGCGATATGCTCGCGCTAGTAACTATATTGTCGCCCGAACTAAAACTAGCAGTTTGAGGCAGACTAGTTGCGACATCAATTCTTGGTAAAGCTGGAATGACTTCGACCGTATATTGAGGGTGTAACATACTCTCCATATGTCTCAATCTACAGTTAGATTTAACTCCTAACGTGTGTGTGCTAAATCCAAGTATTTCTAAGTCTCCAATTTCCTTCGGTCTGCCTGCTAACGTAACAGCGATTGGTCCGGATTCAGCAGGCAAACTAATACTCTCCGGTATCGATTCGAATACCACACCATTCGTCAAGAGTCTCATATTTGACACGTGCAGTTCAAACGGCAGAGGATTTATGAGCTGCATCGATACCTCGCAAATGTCTCCTTCCACCCATAAATAATCTATTGTGACAAAATGTTTCTTATATAAATAAAAGTATGCAATATTATTGATTAAAACAATTTTATTATATGCATACACGTACCAACTTTACTTTTCGAAGTATTTTTGCGCTCTAACGATCCAAAATTAATTGGAGTAAACAAAAATGGACCATGATCTTCTTTTACTCTTTCTATCTTTTGAGGCTGCAAGTGTGGTTGCATGTTTTTCAAAGTAAACAATTTTGTTTTTGGTATATTTAACAAATTAGCCGGTGGTATGACAGTACCAGAATCCAAAACCTATTATAAAAGATAATATTTATCTTAAAAATAAATTATATTTGTGTTACTTATATTATTGTTATATTTTTGTCAACATACAAGGGGAACGGGTGCGCCTTCACATTGTTGAGATACATTTTGAAGCTGTAGTGCCGTATCTTTTCGTTCATTAGGTGTCAGATGATTATACATTGTCTGAAGTAAAAATGTCAGATGCCTTGTAGCAAGTGCAGGATTACCCATTCTGTTTGCAGCAGCAACAAGTTCGTTTATTATTTGAATCTGTATAGCTGGCCATCCTCTTTGGCCATCTATAAAAAAATAACAAAAGAAGAAAGTAGAAACATGTAAACAAACAACAATATAGAATATATAATTAGAATTTTTACATAAAATGTTTGATTATAAATACTTATAATATAGTAATTACCTGGTGGCATATCAACGGGATCTAAAGATAGTTTAAAACCGGATGTAGCTTGTAGCATTAAGTTATAACATTGCTGCCAGTCTGGATTGGGATTATTTTGTGACACATGACGTGTGGCAGCTAATCGTAAACAGAACGAAGCTTTTCTATCAAATCCAAAACTTGTATACAAATCTGATAATGTAGTAAATCGATCAATCTAAAATATTTTAGTGTGTAATAACTAAATCTTTAATATTCATCTTGAAATTTTATTCACATTGTATTATATTACATACTTTTTCTTGCTCACTGAGAGGTAAATTGATTAGAACAACATTATTTAAATACGATGCTGCTTGCAAGGTGCAGTTCTGTTCTATTGAGATTCTTGTGGCTTTGAAACTAGCCTCAGTTTCAATTATACCTGCATATTGATATTTACTATAATGCACTATAGCTTCACGATATTTCTTAGATATTTCTTCAGGTAACAAAATATGTGGCATGCTAGACTTCACTATCTCTATACTAGGTGGAGATGGCAGAACTGTGACAGCCTGTGATCCTCGTCTATAAAATAATAAATAATACATTCTTCAAGTCTTGCATTAACAGCATTCTAATTCAAGTGTTTGTAAAATTATTTTTGAAAGAAAATTAAATTAAATAATTCTTAGAAATTATTCATACCTTTGCTTACTTGGACTTCCTTCCTGCAAGGAAGAATTTCTTTGCAATGGAAGACTTCGGCACATATTAGGATAAAGAACTAAGACTGAAGCAGCGCATAGACCTTCATACGCTGCTCCCAACCACAGCCAGTCATTAACTGCTTGCAGAATGTTGGCCGCGGAATTATAATTATTCAATGCATCAGCTGGAAGACCAGCCTGAAGACACAAATCTCCTAAATGCTTCGTCATACGACCCACGCATCTTTTCTTATTATTTCTAGACTCAAGATCCAATCCTATAAAATCTTTCTTTTCGAAAGGAGCTAACAGAAGAGAGACACGGTCTATTCTTTCCTTAGAACGCTCCAACCTCTTCGATTCCAAAATCCAGAAAAGAAAATTGAGATACTCGGCTATTTGTACTTCCAGATCAGGACACGTTTCATCCGCGTAAAACACCGCTCGTGTCTTGAAATTGCTAGGTGTAGTGAAATCTAGTGGTGGCTCGTGGCGTGAATTCGATTCCGCAGGACCAAAGAGAACGGCTCGCGAATCATATAGTGTGCTAATATATTTCACCTTCAAGGTTTCGTGCACTCTGCACAGCTCGTTCAACTCAGTCTGATTGTCATACTTGCCAAACGTAATCAGACCCAACAGTCTTCGGTGAGTCTGGAAGTCTCCCCAGTCGTTGTTTTCCACGGGATGTTCTCTAACGAACCTGGCAAGGATCTCCCGAGTGCCGCCACTGGAATCTGACACGGAGAACCTGCTACCAGCCTTGATGATTCTCTCACATAATTTGCTGACCGTCTTCGGCTTGATCTGCGTGCCGATCGGTCTCAGCAGCAGCAGAAGAGCAGCGTGATCGTGGGCGGTTTGCTCGTAATCGGGATGGGACATCTTGTTGTCGGGCACCGGACTCGACAGGATAACACTGATAGCCGAGCGCATTTATGCCATTGATTTGTTCGGGGGTACCCTTCGATTAGTACCTAGATGCTCCCGATCCCAGCCGCTCCTGTCATTTCCTTTCGTCGTCGGATGTAGGAAAACGCGCAGGATTTGCTTTGTATTCACACAAATCAGATGTTTTGTTCATAACATTGACAACTCGTACCATCAGCTGCGATCAACGCACCTAACACACGCCGCCAACTGGACATTCGGAAGATGTCAGCTTGCGCATGTACAAACGTAGTATTTGTCAGCTGATACGTCGTACGTCACGTGACTTACTATGTGTCACGTGATCAATGAACGACGACTGGATTGACTGGTAATTTAAAGAGATGTAAGTTTGAGTCACAGAATTAACCTCGCGCTAATAAACGTTAAATAATAATTCTCGACAAAATTATTAATATTTTCTCTATTTGTAGCAGCAATTCGTAATACGAAGAGAGAAAAAGGAAAGAAAAGAATTTAGAAAAGAAATTTAAGGTCAACTTAAGTGAAATGCGAAATAACTACTGAAGAACACATAAATAAAATATTCTTCAAGAATACGTAAATAAAATAAGCAATTTTTACGTTAAAAGAGAATTGATAAAAAAAGATTGTCAGGACACTTGGGCGACAAGCATAATGATCATGGGAGCGGAAGAAGAAAGATTGAAAGGTGCACGTAACGTGGCGACGTATACTACTACTATGCTGTACTATCGCAAACAAGAATAAGAGGTGGGGTAAAGCAGTGACGGATTCATATATAAAGCGTCGACGATAATACAATTGCTAACTCACAATAAACATCGATGCATAAGTCGCTTTTAATTGTTTTTCTATTTTAATACTCCATTTTGATATTTTAATTTGCTTTTCTATTTTAATACTGGTTGTTTTGTACAACATTTCATAAATTATATATTTACTATTGTTTTTTATTTAAGTAACAGAATTTACAGCTAGATTTGACACTTTGAGTCTTCTCCTCCGTTCTTCTTGCTTTTCTATAATTTATCTTATTTAGTTTCCCGGTAGAAAAACTCATGAAATTTCTTATCTCAGATTGATCCGGCACTGAGATGGCAGTGTGACAGTGGGAGAGTGGTTCCTCCGCTGTTAACACACTGGTAGGTAGTGCGCAGCAGTAAAGGCCTCCGTGCACGCGGGTCGTGGTGAACATACAACAGGTGTCCCGCGGATCTCGGCGCTCTCCTCGGCGCGGTACCGGTTCGACGGTTTTTCATTTTGCTCTCCCGGTGTTTATACTCCCCGTCGCCTTTCACTCCGGGACGGAGTTTGCGAGAGCAGCGGAGGTATACGAGAGCGAGGCGAGCGTGAACGCGAGCGAGCGAGCGAGCGGAGCGCGTGTGGTGAACTCGAAGCGTGTTAGGATCGGCGTAATATGATGTCGGAGACCGTGGTGACGATGGACGGCTCCAGCAACAACGCCAGCAACAATCCGCGCCAAGTGCCGACGGTGAAGACGGAACCGGGTCAGCCGAATCCCCTGGCCGGTATCCGATTGAACGCGCTTTACTTCAAGACCATACCCGGCATCATCAAACTGGTGCAGCTGGTAAGCACGACTTGCTTTTAAAAATTTTGCTTTGTACGTATTCCATCCGCGTGCACGGGTAACGGGAAAATGAGAGGACTTTGCACGCTCTCGCGCAAAAAGAATGACAAACTGGGACACACGCATCTCTACTTTGAGATACTAAATTTACGCTCCGATAGTAAACTCGAGTGTTATTTGGCGAAGTTACGAAGAGTCGTCGCGGGAAAGCAATGACGTGACCTCAAGTGTCGTATCGTTTTTCTTCAGGATAGGATAACGTTAGCCGCGCAATATGTAAATATTTAGACTTATATTCGAGAAACGTATAGTAAATATATATATACTAATGCTTTTTTTCATTCATAAATGATATTTCTTTAAATAACAATTTAATATTTTTCAAAATAATTACATACTTGTTACTAAATTTTACAATTATCAACTGCATTTTTTTTATCATTTCTTGATTTATTTTTTCAAATTTAAATTTTCTATTTGTAGCTCAGGTTTACTTTGCGATAGATTCAGCGCTTATCACGTAATAGTTAATAATAGATACTTGTAGAAGCACTTGTATATTTTTATAACACCATGAAACATATATGTATATTCTAACCGATTTATCGTAAGTTGATCAAACAATTAGAAGCGATAATTACTTCGTTTATGATGTGTTCCTGCTGTTACTCTTTATTTTAAAAAAACTTATAACAGAATCTTGTGTCATAATTGAAAATATTTTATTACTTTCTTAGATTTTAATGACATTACAAATGCCTGTGAATACGATACTATCCTCACGTTGCCAACTGGCAACACACACTTGATTATTAAACACGCGAGATTCAAGATTAGAAATGCACGATGCGTGTAATTCCTTTTTGCAAAATTTCCCTCTTGGCCGTCTGCTATTGTTCTATTTCGGAGAATTGCCAAGCGAATCATCGTAAAAATTTCACTCTTGTGTTCTTATTTTCTGAATTTCCAAGTATCGATATAATATCGCCGACAAAACGACGTCGATTACTCTTCGCGGTTCTTGCGCGAACACAGATCGAGTGCGCGAGCACTCGAAAAGCGAGGGAAAAAAGAACTTTAGAAAAAGTGAGTCTCCATTATTTTTCATTCAGAATGGATTTCCTTAAAAACGTCGCATGCAAACGAGAATAACGTTACGTAACGCTACATCCACACACGTTATTGCTAAGTCGCAATTCCACATACTTCGGTAGCAATAAAATTCGACGTGACTGGTTATCGTATACGCAACTGCGATATGTACGAGAGGTCATATCGAGGAGCAATATTCTACAGCGAGATATTTTCGACCGTTGACAACGTTCAATCCCACGTTCATCGTTTTCTTCGCAGTTAGAACGTTTCTATGTGTTTCCATCTTTTTGTGAGCGATTAAATTTATCTGTTGAACTTTATACACAACAGTAACAAAATTCAGGCGTAACATGTTGTTATCTCTCCAGCATGCCTTATCTGCAAGAAGAAAATTCTGGATGGTAAATTTCTCTTTAAACGATTAATTTGTCTTTTTAATTTTTTTTTAGAATTCCTCGTTATCTCATTCTATTTCGAGAATTAACGTTCCTAAGCTATTCGTATATTGCAAACTAATAAATTTCGCGGTTGAACAGACTGCGAGAGATCGACGGCCCGTCATTATCAAATTCAAATGTTTGAAATAAATATTATAGAAAGTTAAGAAAAGTAGAAAGTCAAGAAATATTGAGAGCAAAAATTAAATTTTTATTTTAATTAGCCAATTCTTTGATCGTTTGCGTGTGTGCTTCCGACAACTACGTATATATACACTATTTCAATTTGATTAACCTCAGCTCGATTGTCTAATATTAAGGGATTGTGGATGATGACGCTTTCATTTCACAGGAAATGAAATAATGGCGATTTAAGTCCATTTCATTCCAATAGCATAATGTGTCAAGGAGACTATTCACCGTATTCACCGCTTACTCCACAAATATATGCTAAGTATGTGGCATAACGTTGCGACTTTGATAAGCGCGTTTTACACGCTCCGAACCTTTATCTCACAACTGAATTAGAAACAACTTCTCCGGATTATTGGGTTGGGATCGCGATACTTTCTAGAAGGAAATTTAACTTTCTCAATGGCCTCGATCCGAACATTTGTCTCCAATCGCGGGAGAATACGGAAAATATTATTTATTCTTAAGTGAAACTTCAATTACAACCTCTTTCGAGAGCCTGCATATTTATGAATCTATTTTTATATTCATTACTGTGTTATCGCGCAATCCTTTCTTTACATATTATTATCATTTGTTAACAGAAAAAATTTATTTATTTAAATATTTCGCTTTTTAAATTATTTTGAATATTTTTTCGACAAAAGATACCAATATTTTCATAACATTTTCTTTTTTTTATCGATTTTCTGATAATAACGTTTTAGTTTATTTAGTTTCACAGTATTTTACTGTTTTTTTTTCTACGCACTTTCTATATATTTTACTCTGACCGAAATACGAAACTCCGGAAGACAATTTTCAACCTTGGCTGACGTTCGTCACACTCTGGCTTTCATAAAGTTTGCATCCTTCGCACATCATTCTTATTTAAATACATTCTTTCGACGTTCTCTTCAAAACTTGCGAAATGCTATGATGCGATTTTGGCGCTTTTGATTAATTTCAAACTTGTAAGATCTTCTAAAACTTTCGAAAGAAAACAAACACGAAACAACCTTACCAACTCGTGCGCGCGTGTGTATTGCATTCATTAAAGTTAAAAAAAAAGTTAAAGTTGTAAAAATAGTAAAATAGATAGAAAATAAAATTTTGATAAAAGTTTGTGACTATCTTTCGATCGGTCTAGAAGCACGCACTATGTGCACACGCATCATCATGGTCGCGCGCGGTTTACACCGTGACGTTGAACCTGTGCAGTGGCATAACCACGTAACGGTAATCCTCTTACGAAGCGGTTAACAAAGTATCTTTGCCAGACGGAAAAGATGGCTTCTGCTTGCCGTGTTACATTTACTCGACTTCCTATAAAATGATTTCGTAAAACATTCACGCGCACATAAAAAATAAAATTGTTTAATTACCAGATATTTTTTATATATGTTTTTTTAAACGTTTAACGTCGAAGATGTTGAGATAATGTACAACGTCTTATTTATTAGCTTTGGAAACAGATAGAGAAGATAAAAACTGGCAAATTTTTATCGATATACGATCGCATTTTACTTGCAAGGTTGCATATTGTTTACGATCAATATACGAACGAATGTTGTATTGATCTGATGGTCACTTCTTATAATAGCACACACACGTGGCGACTCTACAGTCGGCGACATTAGAAACAATAATGCAGAAAAAAAAAACGATGTATTACAATATAATGAAGTTTAATGAATCTTTTCATACGCGTTGCGAAAGTTCTGCCGTTTCTGGTGGAAATAGAATTGCATAATAACATTGTAACACGCGCGAGATTTCATTTCTTAATTAACGTCGATATACCAGAGGACGTTTATAATCTCCAATTAAAGGAAGTACATAAGAATGACTTGATATTTTAAAAATTACGAGCTACAGTCAGCGATGATGCGAACAATTTTGTAAAGTATCACGCGTATGAATTTCTATTTGTCGGCATTTCTCTTATCTTATTGGAAAATATATATCGTCGGGGAATATATTCGAAGAGGATAACAAGTAAAACGATACGTAATGTGAGTTTTCGTAAATCGCCATTTTGTAAACGACTATAACAACGAAAACGATGACGTTACGATGACGATAACGTTAAAAATATCGAGTGCGAATATCGAGTGTCGCTTGCGAGTTTATCGCAGAGATGAAATCGCGAGATGAAATAATTTTCGGAATTTCGTCGACGTGGAAGGAAAACAGCTCGATCATCGAACACCGATCTCCCGCTGTGCAAATACGCGCGCACGCGAATAATCTTTTTATCACAGCACGTCGTCCGTTCAAATCTCTCAAAAACCGTATAGAAATTCTTTCTCTTAACGTTTCGCGATATAATTTTTCTAAAACCTCGAAATAATCGAGCTTCGACGAGACAGTCGCTCGGTTGAAGAAAGAGAATTGCAGGAAACATTAACATTCCTTTAACGTGATAATCCCGAAATTAAGTGTCTTGAGAAAGACAACGGCGCACAAACACCGGAAGAACCGGTTTTTTGCCGGCGACCGATTGGACGATTATTATGCGATCGATGAAAACTTGGACGGGGCGGTGGATTCGGCGATCACGCACGTAGCTATGCTAGATCGTGCGTGATGACCATACATGTTCATCCGGACGATCGGCACCATACGAAGCGTCCCACATACTTGGCGGCCGCGCCGCGCCGCGCCGAGGCCGCGACAACGGTATCGGAATGTCTCATTAAGGATTCAATATGTCCTTTAAGCTTCTCGACCATCTTGCCGCTAACACGTCGCTACCGGGTGCTCACGTGGTCACGAGCCACGTCGCTTCGAAAGAACCATTGATGATGCTACAATACTTTACATCAATTAATGGAAAAGATACATGTTCAACAATTAACTTCTAATTTTGACATTTCTAGCTTCTAAATAATTTCTCTTTTCTCAATCAAGTTTACATTTTCTTGTTGCGGGTCTCTAGAAGAAATTTGTTGTGTATTCTCACTGAAACGTTGCACAATCCATTCACAGAGAAGCTCACCTATTACGGAAAGTGAGATCGAGGCTGTGCAATATTGCAGGAGGAAGTAATACTGAGCGCTTGAATGTATGTATGAAACCACGTCGGTATAAATAGCGCTTCTCCTTGACATTGATAGTCCCCTTATTTAGAATGTTAGCATTTAAATGCGTATTACCGGGAATAATCCGTGTTATTTACAGTCCGCTTTCTGTTTGGCAATATTTTACGTTTGTAATTTTGTCACGTGATCGCATTGTACCTACGATTACTTTAGTACAATGTATACGATATAAACAGTTTCGTTAGACTGGTTTGCCAATCATGGACTGATTAACGTCTTCATTAGGCTTAGTTGACTCATGGCCGCAAAAAATGACAGCTTGTGTAGTTGTTTACATAAATTGGATCGTCAAAACCTTGAACTATTATAATTAATACCTGAGATCGTTATGAAGTTGCGTGCTAGGATAGAGGAAAATTGATATAGCAATAATGTTCCTGATGTATAGGAGCCGTAAATGCGCTGCGTAATTGTTACGCGTCATATTTATTCTATCTGTTCGCGTAAGCGCGATACTGTGCAGGTTACGAGTATAGTGAGAATTAGTTTTTTCTCACGCGCGCACCGCACTCTATTGCTTTTCATTTAATGTTTTGAATTATTTGTGTAAATAACCATATTGTGTTAATACTACCGGAAGTACTATATAGTAAATGCACTCTACTATATTTTTTAAAAATTCCTTATCCGATAAGTTGCATAAATTTGAAAACACTTTGTTTCTATTATTAACGTCGACGAAATAATAAACCGTGAACAAACCGTTTTGGTAAAAGTGAGAAAAAATGCACGCCCGCGTGTTGTGTAAACATGCCATTAATAATTTATTATTTAATCCTCCACATATACCTGCCCCGGTTGACTAGTACTTTCTTAATAAGTACTCGACGTCAACTGCGCGTCTCTCTTTTCCTGCGTTGAAAACATATCTCTTTCTTTTCGAGACGTGCCTACAATGGATTACATTACGCGGTTGGCTACAGAATAGCGCTTCCAGAAAGAAACCCGTTTAACGTCCGGTGTAATCACTTCCGGCCTCACCTTGTCTAGTTATCTTATGATAAATGACTTTTCAAGTGTCTATTTAAAGAAACATTGCGCTCTTCCAAAGTCAGGGGTTATAAGGGATTACAATGTGTATGTAAATATATATAAATATATATTCAAGTAACGTTCGTTATTTAAATTATCATATACATGCCTTTCGATTCATTTTGAACAACACTTCGCAACATTTCTCTTACTCTCTTTGTAAACAGACGTCATTTCAGAACTTCTCTTCGTTTTCTCATAGTTCGCTTGAATCGTATCAAAAAGCATTACTTGTTAGTATTATCGTGAAAGAGAGAATCGTTACATTCGATGATTCAATAAGTCATCAAAGACACGACACATTTCTGTGTAACAGCTTAAATGTGATTCATTATAGATAAAAAATAAACTAAACGTGAGAAGTATTGAAGCGACAAATTGACGATAACTCAAACACGGTTGAACGATTACAAACGCGCCCTTTTCCTGTTATACAGGGAAACTAACTCGGACATCCGGTAAGAGAAACCTGGATTGTGAATTTTAGCGTTTAAAAAAAATAAAAACTGCACATGTATGTAACTATAAATTTTAAAATTTGTATTGTGTAAAATGATATATTAATAAAGATGTATTTATATGTGAAACCCGCATCAACGATATGCTCACGTTTCACAACACGTATATGTTTCGACGATGCTTTACATTAATCATCAAATTTATAGCGACGTTGATAAAAATCTTGCAATATATTTTGAAACTCGCACAGTGACGCGAGGAAAGATTATTATTTTGGTACGTCGCCAGATATGTAAAGCAACAGCTCGTATACTTCAACGAGTTAAAAACTCCAATTGTTCTCCTTTTCCCTCTCTGATTAAGACACTTTCGCACGATATTACGTACGTAATGTGCCGACCCACTTGAAGGGTTAATTTCGGTCATGGCAACGCGCGTACGTTACTCTCTTGTGGATATAATCGACTCTCGTTAGCAGTGAGAAGAAATAGCGATGTGAGAGAAATGTTGTTTTCTCGCGAAATCTAACTCTTAAAAGGTGTTTCGACTAACGAGGATGTTGATGCAGCGTGTTACGAAATTCGAAAACGCAATTGTTTGTTATCTAGACGAAACAATCTGTTTTATTTTTTTTTTACGATGTTTACAGGCTGCAGAATATTACAAAATTTTAAAACACACCTTTATTAATCCCAGAAGAGTCAGAATTTTATTTTATATGTTATTCAGCTGCGAAGTTTCAATTACATTCGCGAGGTTGCTGCGTTCGATACAATTAAATAACTATTAAGATCAGAATCGCGTGAGCTGAAACACGCGAATCCACCAATTGCATTAAGTTTTAATGACGAGTTTGTGTACGAGGAATATTAGTAATTTAATTACTTAACAATATGCGTTATTTATTTAGTTAATTGTTTGGAAGTACATACGACAAATATTTTTCAATCTTTAGAAACGTTGCGTGATACCTTCCTTCTTGATCGAGCGATTGCTTGAGGGTGTCGCGAATTCTGATCGCCCACGTCGAAACGAATTGCAAAATCGCTATCACATTATCAAAGAGAAACGTGAAGATATAGGGGGGCTACCTTCGTAACTATTGTGTTTTCCGCACAGCGTAGGCTGATGGCAAGTTATGCACCGCGCGGTAATTGCCGCGCAACTGGCTTATGCACAAGGACAGGGCGCGCCTCGAGTAATATACGCTATTCGCATGTGTATTTAACACGCGCTGCCTAGATAAAAAGAAAGAACGAGAAGCACTTCGTGGGGTGGGACTTTGGGATTCCGGAAAAGGAGGCATACGTGAAACTCACATTTCGCACATACACATAATCCGCGTGATCATATACTTGACATCCACCGTGACGTTTCGCGACTCTTCAAGTCGGCCAAGCAGCAGAAACGTTTTTATTTGCGATCGAAGAGAGAAATTACCGCCAAGAATGCTAGTCAATAGCATTTTAGAAATTCTTACGGGATTCCTGTTTTCCCCTTTTGAGATTTGTTTTCTTTTTCTCTAACGCGCGATATATTCCGCGTGCTGAACTTTCAAATCTTCGAGAGTTAAAAGAGATTGAAAGAAAGCGATTAAAAGTGGAAAATTCATAAAAGTGCAATATATAGGAAATTTTTTTTCAAGAAAGTTATGCGCGATATAAACGCACGCAAGGAAAAGACTCTAACCGCGCGAACAGAAATGGTTTTTTTTGCAACAACTTCCGGCGTCTATTTCTAGATTTCTAGAAGCAAAACGCGGGAGTGTGTGCTGTTTACGAAATCGCCAATATCTCGCCGGTATCTCGGCGCGTATAGCAATAACATCGTAACTCTCAGTTCCGGTAAATTTTCCAAAGCGTTGCACACAAGTTCTGATGAGTCATGGGAATTAATTTACGTGTGTTTAAATTTTTTCTTTTACAAGAAAATAATAACATGCAGAAAAATACACGTCGATTCATCGTGCAACGAGTAAGTGCAAGTCAATTGATCGTCACCTGCGTTCCAAGCTGGTGACTCTTGTCTAGACGACTTTGCAAAGTGTATATGCAAGTCTTATCTTCATTGCACATTAAACGGCACACTTTAAATATCGATAACAGAATAAATAAAATTAAACATTTTAAATATAGAATTTTTTATGTATTTATTTTTACTTCGTGCTATTGACACAGATCTATTGTACTTATTTAAAATAATAAAAATTATTTATATATATAGAACAAGGTTTGTCTACTAAATATGCGATTTCTCAAATAAGTTATCAGTCGGAGTAATTTTTGTCGAACAATTATACAATTGTAATTAATTTTGATGTATTGTTAGTAATCGAGTCAAAGAAAAAGATATCTCTCTTTGTCTCTTTCTTTTACAATTATTTTAATGGTTTCTCAATTGTTTTGTGCTTCTCAAGAGTTTTATGTTGTATCTAATTATTTATTTGTAGTTAATTATATAATTGTAATTAATTTTGATGTATTATTAATCGAGTCAAAGAAAAAGGTATCTCTCTTTTCCTCTTTCTTTTACAATTATTTTAATAGCTTCTCAATTGTTTTGTGCTTCTCAAGAGTTTTGTGTTGTATCTGATTATTTATTTATAGTTAATTATATAATTGTAATTAATTTTGATGTATTGTTATTAATCGAGTCAAAGAAAAAGGTGTCTCTCTTTTTTTTTTCTTTTACAATTATTTTAATGGTTTCTCAATTGTTTTGCGCTTCTCAAGAGTTTTGTTTAGTATCTGATTATTTATTTATAGTGATAACGATTTAGAGTTTAGAGGATATAGAACATATTAAACTTGTTCGTGAACACAGGTGCTAACTTTTAGCATATGTAGGTCAGTGTACATATGTATATTTTTTCCATGTCATAGATAAACTTGCACTTATTCGCTGATTTCCTCATTATAAATTCTCTCATGCAATGTGTGCGATGTATCATATCTCGATCGCAATAGTAAATCTCTAGTTTAATGTGAACATTTCGCTCGTTATTTTGCGGAAAGATACGCAGAATCAATTTCAGTAATAAAATATTTCAACGAAAAGCGTTTATAATTTATATTTATGTTACACATATGTGTATAATGCATATGTGTGTGTGTAATGATTGTTCTCAACAAAAAAAGAAAGTAAAAGAGAAGACAAAGGTTTTCAATTTCTTTTTGTCGACAGATACTTGGAAGCAAATCGCGTGATCTTTCTGGCCTGGAAAACAACACGTTTTCTCTCGTGCGCGCATAGTACGCGATTTCAATTAATTAGTTAATGATGATTACGGCAACGGATGGACGCGTCAAGTCGGTAGTAAAGTGTAGGATGCAACCGGTGGTCATTTTACTGCAACACAGTCGGCGGATGTGGGTCGCTGAGATTTCTCGTGCCGGCAGACACGTTATCTCTGCTGCGTCGCATATTGCTGTAATTTCGCTCGTTCTGCGTAACCGAGCGCATCTTCGTGAAAACACATGCCTCGCTATGCATCGTACAGAAGTGTCATTGTCAGCATATAGCACGAATGCAAATTTCTCCTCTTTACACAAGTTTGCTCGTTCGCCGGTTCTTCCTTCCAGTCGTAGCTGCAATGTGAAATATTACGGCAGCTATTCATAATGGCTGACAAAATAGTAAGAGTAATTGTTTATCAATATTTTTTGATAACGTTTCAAAACTTTCCTTCTCTTCTTTGTCACGATAAATCAAAAACTCGCTCACCGACGTCTCCATCTGAGACGCTAATTACTAATTAGAAAAATGTCTCTGACCCAATTACAAAGTATATTTTTTTTACATAAATCACTAAATATCTTTATGTGTTAAACTAACGTATCGGTTACTTAGAGAACTCGACACTTGATAAAACCTACAACGCATTTGCTCTAGAATAACATTCGATAACGAATTATTTACTCGCCAATTATCATTGTAATGAACAAAAAAGGCAAACGCATGTTGTTGCTATTTATAGAAATGAGTCTATCTCGATTTCTAGAATCGTCATCTTGTATTTGTAATACTTATTCTGTCTGCATAAAAAATACGAAACGATACTATTTCGACGATCGTAGCACGAAATGCAGCATTTTTTCCCCAATAAAAATGCAAATTAAATAAATTTAAATTTAATTACTCAATTATTAAAATTTTAAAAATTTTATAGACTGGTTTTATAAATTACACATTTACCTAAACAAATTTGCCAATACCGTTGCGTCACGTAAGTCGCATTTAACGTGACAATTGTAATAAACGCACGTACATCCTAATTAGATCTATTTATTCTACAATTAAGTGCGAAATTGATGAGTCACAAGACGAATTATGAGATAATTTGTTTTTCAAACTGTTCTTCATGTCTATTTGACATTTAACGTGAATGTTGGGGGATCGAATAAAGCAAAGCCATAATCGGTTGCCCGTATTGTGTTGTCGTCGTTTCCAATTGTCTTTTTCTTGAGCGAATAAAATTTCTTCTGTACATAACGGTAAATAAAAATTTCTACGTTATATAATGTGAACGTACTCATCATCACGTACGTTCGCATTTCTCACTTCGGCATGTTTTCCACTATATATTTTTAATGACACGACTAGTCGCTTAGACTGGTCGTTGTCGAAAGGTCAGCATTGATCAGCGTCTATAAGCACGGCTATTACTGCGGCTGAGAACTTAAAAGTAAAGTGCCGTACAAGTAAGACGCTTATGACTTAAGCCTGTTATAAATGAAAGAATGAATAAGAAATGAATAACAGCAACTTGTACATGTCTATATAACAAATGAATATTTACGCGTTGGTCGCGATAATGAAAAATTGCGTACTGTTTTAGAAGATAATTACAAAGTAACACTGAAAATTCTAAATACAAACTACTGTCACTTAATATTGTAACACAATGTACAGAACATATATTTTTTATTTTATAAAAATTGCATAAGATACAAAATTTTTTGTTAGAATATTAGAAACCACACACGCACATATACGCGCGAATAATTATACTTAAAAGTTATATAATAAAAATTTTATTGAAGATTGATGAATAATTAGTTATGTGATTTGAAGAAAGGAAAAGAATTTTTATAGTTTTGCGTAATTAGACAAAAGTATGTCATGTGGACACATAGATAGAAAAATTAATATTAATTGTCTGTTGCACAGAAATACAATATTGCACAAGATGCATTTAGCGGTATTTGTACATGGAGCAATTGTATTTAAATTTATGATAGTGCTATCGCGCGCGCGACACGTTTTATTACATAATGATTCGCAAGACGCGAAGAATTCTCGAACTAGATGTTTATCGTGATGTTGTTAAACGGTGAAAGCAAAATCCTTCTTCCGTGTGTGCAGTTTATTTTCAACATTCCGTTCTTTCCGTGCTTTTATATAAGTATATATATTATACATGATAATATTGTTAAAGAGAGAGAGAGAGAGAGAGAGAGAGAGAGAGAGAGAGAGAGAGAAATCTA
>QVNV01027409.1:0-24986 GCA_014825455.1 Pseudomyrmex pallidus
TTTTTTTTTTTTTTTTTTTACGTGGGGGAAATCCTCATGGACACCCTCAGCCCCGGAGGAGGGCCGAGGGTAGTGCCGGACTCGTACCGGCTAAAACCCCCACGGTGTGCCTTTACCGCGCGTTTGGGGGAGAACTCCGGGAACTCTCGCGAATTCTCCCCCCGCGCTTGCTTTAATCGGGGGGTCAATTACACCCTCCAATCCGTCCGATACTGACGACAGGACAGGGCACACACTGTCCCGCCATCCCCTCGCGGGTCGCGTGCAGGACGAGATCCAGAGCCTCCACTCCGACTCGTCACGACCCCCGCGAACTTTTTCTCACGTGAAGTACGAGGGATAATTGTCCGAAACGAAAAGATAAGCAATTTATCGGGTTGAAATACATATTTTTTTTTTTTATTAGAGTGTCTTTGGCGAACTGGCGCACAAACTAAAGCGCGATAACAAGTGCGGTATTTGCTCTTCCAAAAGATAAAACTTTTGCGAGCAGCAACGTGACACTATTTTTAACGCGTAGTTTCGAGTATTTATCAATCGCGTATCTCGAGCGGAACTGTTCTATCGTTTATTAGATTTCAGATAATCTCTCGGCTTATCTACCGCACCTGACTGCGGCGCCAATCAATTACGCGGTCAACGGCGCTTTATTGTGCGCGAGGTTTTTTCAACATCTCGACGAGGTACCGTTAAATACGCCGCTGAGTCTCGCGAAAATTATCGGTATCGTGAAAATGCGATAGATAAGAATTCAGAACCGGTTGCGGAAAATTAATATGCACGCTTAATTGGCCAACGTTTATAATTACACATTGTGTCGTGTTTGAAAACTTCCGCAAGCCGGTGACGTAAAATTTAGCGATGACACCGAAAGGAGGGATTCCCCCCCCTCTTCCCGATTGACTTCACCCTTCGATTCTTGCCTAATACAGTAATGGCCAGTCCGCCTCGTCGTTTTAAACGGCGAATTGTTGCGCAAAAGTCGCGTGTCCTCTGTGCGTTTCCGCGTCGGGATGAGATGGAGGAGGCCACGAGAGAACGTCGCTTCTCTCGTGTGTCGTCGTTGTTTTACGGATAATGACAGTCGTGCGGACGATGATGATGAGATGGAAGAGAGATGAGAGAAAGAGAGAGAAAGAGACGGCGACCGAATCACGTAAATTCGTGCGTGAGTCGACCTCGTGGGAGGCCGCTTTACGTATGGAATAAAGTTCCGCATTCTCGGCCCACAGCCCGAGGCGACCTCTCAGCCTCTCCGTGTCTCCTTCGAGAGAGAAGCCTCATCTGCGCTCGCTCCCCCTTCCTCGCTGCCCTCTCAATCTCGCTACTGCTCTTTAAATCTCCCTGACCTCATCGGGATACCAGATTTCGCGAGACTTAACTGCCGACCGATTTTCCACCGGCTCGAAAGATAATTTATATCGCGAAGGCAAAATTAAACAAAGTGTTAATTGACGGCGAGATGAAAAAGCAACATTATTCTAGAGATAAGCGCAATAATTAGCCGATAACTTACATATAAATTTTTTTTATTATTTATAGACGACGATTGGGGTGTGCCGAACGAGGAGAACGACTATCTGCCCGAGGTTGAAACGGCCACGTCGAGTCTTACGTTGCCGCGATTACCGCGTAGCCCCGAACGACCGCCCAATCAAGCGAACAGAGGTGTTTCGCCGAGCTGCAACAGGAATCGACGAGCCGCGGAATTTAGACAGCGATCGCCGAGTCCTCAATACCAGCCTAGGGTCAATCCCAACGAGGTGACCAGTCCCAGAGAAAGGTTCCAAGATGCTAAGGAGATGTTTAGGGCTATGGAGAGGGAGGCCATCGCAAGACCCGTTCTTTCACGGCAGAAAGACATCGAGCATCATTCTGTTCACAGGTACCACTTTCGCAGATGCTACTTTCGACGATTTGTTTTAGAAATTTGAGGGAAACGTCGCGACCTCTCTTCAGGATATTTCGGATTTATATTCCGGCGAAAGGACAACGCAGTTGTTGAAAGATTTATCTTTCGATTAAAAAAAAAAAAAAAAAAAGAAACTTGTGTTCTCCGTATTTGTTCGCGGTATCTGCCGCGATTGTGTTCTAGTTCACGTGTGCTCGCGCGGGAAATCGATTGCGAGTAAAAGTCGCAGAATGCAAGTCGATGTCGAGAGTATCAGCCCAGGGCGATCTGAACGTGAGACGTCGATCGTTGTCGCGCGCTTTTCGCGCGCTTTATTTTATTTTTTTTTTTTTTATACGCTTTGCACGTACACGGTCTCGCTAGCAGCTTTCCACGCTCGAACGGGTTTCAAACATTTTCACCGATCAACCGCGTTCCCGTGAGAGAGATTTATTGAAGGTACAGAATACGTTTGGCTCTCGCGGAAATCGCAGTTAGCATCGATTTAGTCTCGCGTGCTCGCCACGGGATTTTTTTCTTCTTAACGGAAAGCATTTCTTTTTGCTAGAATATTGTTCTCGCAGTTTTTAACAGAAGACATCAACTTGATATTAAATCAGACGATTTGTTTTTTTTTTTTTTTCATTTGACAGAGTTGAGTCCGCCAGACAAATTCAGGAGGATCGATCCGGTCGCCATTACTCAACGGGGATGAATCCGATGTCCTCGCACGACGTGATCAGACGCAACAAGTCCGACGCGCTGGATCGTGAAAACGTCTACAAGGGCAAACCGCGACCCAGAACTGAAAATTACGTGATCAAGCGTCTGCCCGAACCGGAGACGCGGCCACGACCGAGAAGCTTCTACGAGAATCCGACGACTGGCAGGGACTTCAGAGAGCCGAAGAATCTTCTCGATCAGAGAGAAGTAAGCGCCCGTGTTTGAAACTGTCTTTCACGCTCAAAACACAAATATATAAAAAAAAAACAATTTATAAATACAAATGTATGAAATAAATAAAAATTGTCTGCGCGTGTGTTCGTCGAGCAGGTGCGAGAGTTCCGAGAACGTGCGCAGCATTCGCGGGAACTGCGCGAGAAGCTGCGAACGAGAAGCACGACCTATCAGGAGTTGTCCGAGCACGAGAGATATCCCGGATTAGATCGCGAAAGTGCCAGACCGGCGTTGGAGATGATCCCGACATCCGGTAGATATCGTCACAGCTACGCCGAGCCGCCGAGATTGGGTCTAGCCGCGCTTCATCCCTACTGACGCATCCCAGGCCGATGCATCAGTAGCTTGTTAACCGAATGAATTATTTAATTAACTGACATATCGCGTTTTATCGTATTATTCATACCTCCGTCGCCTTGACCGTTCAGTGTGTTTCACGATTAACGGTCTTTATTCCGCCTTCGTGTAATAATGATGAGGGAAGAGAAAGGAGAGATCAAGGAGTGCGATATGTATTTTTTCTCTTTTCTTTTTATTTTTTTGTTATTTTTCTTCGACTCGAGAACGCTAACGGGAAAAAGCATTTTTTTTTTTTTTTTTTTAATTGACGTTAATATATTACTGCCGCTGGCTGCTCACGTGCAAAAAATTTACTGCAATGTGCAACTTGACCGTTATTGAAAAACACGATGTTACTCGCAACGGAGTTGCTGAAATATTTGTTCACGATTCCTCTTCCTCTCCCTCGCGTTTTTTTGATTGAGAGAGAATTAATTGTTGATAGGTAATTACACGATGATATTTTTATTCGCCCGCACATTGTGCCACTGAACAGTCGATGCCGATCAATAGAAGAGTGTACATGTATGTTAATGCGAAGGAAGCTTGTATGTGTATCGCATTTTTTCGATGAATTCCCACTTATATATGACTTTCGCGTGTCGTTTTGTTATCGAACTGCGAACTCGACCTCGTTGACGAGATATGATTCCGATGAAGAAAAAGAAAACAAACGAATTTTCTAACGACATTCCGAGTACTATATTGTTACGCGTCAGATGCCAGACTAACAATACAATAATAATAATAATAATAATAATAATAACAACAACAGTAACACCGATAATATAACATTATCAGAATAATAATTGTAACAAACAAGTTCTTTCTCGTACTTTTTATTTGTTCCCCATAACACGCATGGCGGAGAATAAAGAATGATAATTGAGAATAGGTTAAAAAGTGAATTTGGAAATTTGTTCAGAGAAAAGAGGCATTGTATTTCGCCGACTTACGAATTTGTATTACTCAAACAGATGCAGATTTGTTGGAACAAATATTAAAAAATTTTTCTCTCGTTTTATATATAATAAAAATATTATTTTTAATAAATCGCATTATGAGAATCATGTCGTGTTGTCAAGTAACGTTGAAAATTGCAAGAAAACACTTTTTACACAATACAAAGAATTAAATTAAATTTCTCTCGATGAATGTATATTTTTTTTCTTATTTCTCGTGCTAAGATAATACATTCTCATTTCTCGTCATGTAAATTGTACTTGTTTCGCAAGCCAACGTGTGCGCATAAAATTAAGAGAATCTCCGTTTAATTTATCTCGCGGCAATATTAGCGGTTGCATAACTAAGCGAGAAATTCAGTTATGCGGTGAGATGAATTCGGAGAATCTTGCGGCGCGCGCGCGCGCGCGCGCTTATACAAGCGAGATGTGTGCGTGGTGAAAACCAGACAGGTAGTACCTGTCACACACGAGCATGGCGCAAGGACCGATCTCTCCGGCTTCGAGGAAGAGAGGCCTCGGGGCCTCGTGTTACATTTCACCGGACTGCTGTTCCTCGCGGCACATCGTACGCAAATTTACGATTTATGAAAAATCCAAAGTATATATACGCGAAAATTATTGTACGGATAATAAATTTCGTGAAAATTTAAATTCCGAGAGACATGGATGTTACTCGAGATAATTCCAAACAATGCGTTTGAGAAACGTTAACGTTTATCAAGAAGATCAATTTGATAGATTGCATCGAGAGAGCATTTATCGCGATGAGAAATACCAGTGCTTCACTCAAGCCCAAAGATGTGTGATTTTGCAAACACGACACTGGTCGAGATAACAAATTACTTTCACGGATTAGAGCGCGGAACGTATGAAGCGAAGAACAGTTTTATTTGTTTCAATATTTGCGATTCTTTCGCGAGCGACGAATGAATAGAAAGTTTAAATCGCGAGTCTGAATTTTTATATTCTTCGTTGTAAGATTACAGAGGCGCACCAGCAATTTGTAAGTATGATTAATCATTGTTTCCTCTAATTCAATACGCACGTATAAGAGTAAAATAAAATATCAGACATTTTATTTTTATCATCTTTTAGACGGTCGCGCTAAGTGGCGCGCCACGTAATCGCAACGCGCGTTCGTCCCTTTCTAATACATTTTTGATCGATAGATGACGTGAAAAAAAAAATTGACAGCGATATACAACCAGATACACGTGTATCGACTTTCAGTGGCGGCGGAGAAATTGCGGTGCGAAGTGAATTCGCATAGAATAAATTAACGATACACACGGAGAAAATAGCAACAGGTGCACAGGCTTATAATTTTGCGAAAGTCTTTTCTTCTCGCGAGATATGTTGAAAAAAAAAAAAAAACAATATTTAAGTAAAATTCTCAATTTATTTTATCTGCTCTCTTCGTCGCTTTTTCCATTAGTCCGCGCATCAACCTAAGAACGCGCAATTTTCCCTCGCCGTAAGAATAAAATTTCTCAAGCCGTGTAATCTCGGTGGCAGTTTCGCAAAGGTATATAGAGAGGCCCGAGATTAAGACGCGTGGAATTGTCGCTGTCTCGTTTTTCCCACTTGATGAGGCTCCGCGATCGTGCGGAACACGTTGCTCTATCCTCGGGAGGAGCAACGTGTATACCGGGTGAGACGTTCGAAGGAATTCGAGTGCTCGTCTTCCTTCGCGCGCGGCGCGAAGTTACATTCACACGCGCCGCGCGTAATGTAATTCAGAAATTCGATTACCGTTGCGCTGCCGCACTTTCTACGTTTCAGAGACGCGAGTTACTGCGAGAGGGACACACCTCGCGTCTCCGTTGAATAAAAAAAAAAAAACCAAAACAAAACTACAATAGAGAAAGAACACGAGAATATATCTTCAGAATTCGCTTCTACAGAATTGCTGCATAAATATACGTGAGGATAAATTATTCATCTTTTACTTCTCAGAGAGAGAAAGAGAGAAAGACTTTGTGTGAAGTTCCTGTGCGGGTATTCAACTTGCAAATGGTACGTATATCTGTGCGTGTCAATCCGTGCGTGTGAATGCAACACGGATAAACAGGCTTTCCTACTACTCTCCTGTAAAAGGGATCCGCAGCGCGAGCGCGCCGCTCAAACCTGCTCGCTCCTCTCGATGGCAGTGACCTGTTATAAGGGTCTCACGGGTCTCCCCAGGCCTTTATACTCGCGCGCGCGCACACACACACATACGCACACACGCGATAGTTCTTGGTTAAATGCCAGACGCTGTGCTGCACGCTGTAAACCTATATATCGCGATCCCGTCGCGGTCCTTCGTTCGCGAGAAAAGTTGTCGGGTTCTCTTTCCGCCCACATTCGCGGCTCAAATGTCACGTGAAATTAATTAACAAACAATTATATAATCATTTTTCTGAATATATTTCAAAAATATATAAAAAAAGAAAGTATACAAATAAAGAATATAAATTAAAAAAAATGAGATATTCAAACGTGCGTTGCATTTCCGAACTGCGGACGTTCGTGGAACGTAAAAACCGATCCGTGTCTCTTTCGTGCTCCGACGATGCCATCAATAGGCACCTGACGAGTTCAATGATGACCTCGTGCCTACTCTAAAGACAAGGAGTACGTGACGGAAAAGCGGATGTCACGTGTGTCGGAAGTTCCGTTGTTCTTGATGCGCGCACGAGAAGGAATTTTTCAACTTTTTCTTACGCGATTGCCTTGTGCGCGCACGTATACGCGTCACACATACAAACGCGTGGTTACCTCTCTAAAAGTCATTTATTCTCGCAAGTTACAACTCGCGTGCGGATAAAGAAATATTTATTTACGCCACTCTTTTAACATATCAATTTTATATAACATATAATTGCGCGCGTGTATAAAATCACATCTTCGAAAAAAAATATAATTTAGAATCTATCTCACGTAGCGCGAATATATGTTACTTCTGTATATGTTGGCTTTTAATTATTACAATTACACGAGAAATAAATTATCGCGATCGTAACAGCGCGATAGCTCATGCGGCACACGCACATTTTTTTTCTCTCTTCTCCTGCGCTCGCATCTCCCGTTATTTCAAAGAGATTTCAATGCTCGGAGACTTCAATGCTCGGTTGTCCTATCGCCGAGCGAACAGAGCGCAGAAGAATGCAATCGCGAGCGCGTGAAATTGATAGACGTAAAAATATCTGAAACGTAACTGTTCATTGACTAAAAGAAATGACAGATTGCAACCGTGCAATCACGACGTTCTACAAAGTTGCTCTTCTATAACAAAAAACACACTGTATATAAAAATCTATTGTGATCGATTATACCGTGCAATATGCACATCGAGAACTAGATAAAGTTAAAATAAAAAGATAAAATTATGAATTTTTAATAAAAAATATCTGAAAAATATTTAAAAACATTTTTTTACATAAACTTTTACATTTTATAAAACACAAAAGTTACGAAAATTTATAATTTTATAAAATTTTGAAGATTTTAAAAGACAGAAAGTAAAAAATTACTCAACACTCATATAACTTGCGTAAAATTTACAGCCAATCGGCTTTTCCTCAACGTTTCACTAAACTTTCTCGCGGTTTAATCGCGCCGGTTGTTTACGCATTGTAAAAGGTCTGGGCACGCGGAAAACAATTACTCGCGTGCGAAAGAAAATATCGCGTCTCGACAAACGCGGCATAGCGACAATAACGCGCGAATATTGTTTGTGCCGGGTCGACGAACTTTACGCGTTTCATAGATTTTTCACAAATATGCGCCTCGGCGACAAGACCCCGACCGTCGCTTCTATTTGCATAAAACTTTCGAATTGTCCGTCGGTCTGTTAGAAAGCCATTATCTCTCGACGTAGCGGCATGCTTTCCCGACGACCAGCCACCGTCCGAGTTGTATCGAGGGAAGTGTCAAAGCACTTACGTCAAAATGTCACTTGCTACCCTGTCAAAGAACCTGCACCTGCGAAGATTATCACTTTTAAAAGCATTTTATCGACAAATATTATCTAACTAATGGTTCTAGGAAAGTTTTAGAAGCCTCTGCAAACACTATGGTTTTATTTCCTCAAAACGTGAGTGTGTACGTGGGGTCTTTGCAAAGATTGACACAGCGAACACTCATTATATAACTCGGAGTTTAACAAAAGAAAAATTACAACTTTGCGTCGTCGATCTGAGATGTCGCGCAGAACGAGAGAACGCACGTAAAAAGAGGTGATCGGAGAGAATTCTTGAACAAGAGGTGATTGCACCGCGCTTTTACGCGGCGTTTGGAGTCTTTGTAATTAACGCGACGACGACCCACTAACCCACTCGAAGATCATCGATTTTCGTTCTTATACCGGACTTTCGGACACACGTGCGGCTGGTGTGTAAAATTTCTGTCGCAAAAAAAAAACGTGAGAGTTCGTCCCTTTTGTCTCGGGGAGGAAACATATTTTGTTTTTTCACAGAATGCGTTTCTGCTAAAAATATAGCTTTTATCGTATCTAGACGAGATCGTGATTTTCTGCGACGTAAGGATTCAGGATTGTGCATATACCAGTCGTCCTTCGTCCTGGCACGAGGCGCGTCGATCCATTCCCGAAATAAATATTTGGAAGACCGGACAGTGGAGTCAACTATGTATTTGCATGCTAATCGAGCTGTTTCAGATTCCCCGTCACAATCGTATATCTCCAAAAAACATGACAGATATTGAGCAACATTCTCTTGGTTTTTTGTCTTTTTTTTTTAGTACATATAAAAACAAATACCATTCGCGCGTATCTATAAAATACAGCGAGAGTTAAAACGACGAGTTCTAAACGTATATCGTCGTTTTTCGCACTTTTAACCTCAAGATCTTTCGACAGAAAATTGAATTTCATCCAAAGACAATTTTCGCAAAGAGCACGAAACGAGAAAAATCCTCGCTTAATCTCACGTTTACACGTTAATCGTTGTAAAATTGCGGTACAGTTATACGCAACAGTACTCGGGTTAATTCGCATGTTTAATGTCGAACGGAAATGACTCCGCTGACATTTTATTCACCCTGCTTGTAAATGTGTCACTTGTGCGAAACGACTCGAGAAGAATTCTCACTGAAAAATGTTGACATTGGGCCTATACGGTCAGGGTCTCGGTCACGCGACCCTGATTCTCCGCGACTATACGCGATTTCACGCTCGCGACACGACACGACTCGCTACCGGATTTTCTCCGTCTTCCTGTGTGTCTCGACGACACAACCCGCGGTTAATTGCACGGAAAGACACATCGACAATGTGTGTTCGTTTCATTTTTCCGCGGCAAAAACTACGCGCGGGATTTACGCATGTGTTCTCCGCGAGAGACATGTCACAGCTCGTCGAAATTTTATTCTTTGTTATAAAAAAAAAAATAAAATAAAATAAAACGTAACAATTACTGCATTTGTTCACATTTGACTGTGGGAAATATTGTACGTAAAAACAGACGTGGACGGTATCTCAATTTGTCCGGATTGGGTAATTTGTGACGTTGGTGACGTTTCGTCTGAATCGTCTGGCAGACGTCTCAATTCGTTTCGTTGCGCAACAAATTCGTGATTTCACCTTCGTGGTCATGTTCTGCTTCGTCGATGTGAAGAGTGACCTCGAGACCTCGAATCCTCCCTCTTGTCAAAAGAGAATAGTCCACTTCCTGTGTGTGTGCTCCGGCGACTCGCATGTGAAAAACGTGCGCCGGAGATTCTCTCCTTCGTGGTGTGTGTGCAGTCTCTGACCTATAAAGGGCAGGCTCGATACACACAAATGTGCACGTCACACGCCATGTGTGTGTGTGTGTGTGTGTGTGTGACTTTACATCAGACCTTATGACAGTTAAGCGATTGGTGCGAAGATGCGCACGCTATTCGCGTGGAAATTCTCTCTATGTCGTTCTTTTAACGTCTGTAGAAAGACATTTAGATTTTATACAATTTAACTTCTCAAAAAATTTTTTATCTTCCATGATTCAAACTTACATCATTAAATTGCAATATTGATAATAATTTAATACCAAGAAAATTATTGCCAGACTCGTAGCTGCCTCGTAAATGAACATAAATAGAGGAGAAAAATTGTTTGTTTCTTCTCGGCGAATAATTTCCGGTGTTCTTTGACGAAGAGATAAATACGGTGACATCTACTCCTGATCGCGAAGACCAGGGAGTGACCCAACACGTTGAGAAGCGAACGGAGAAAGAGAGAAGGGGATCTCTGGGAGTGAAGTGGGGCCTACAGTCACGAAGTCTCACGCCTTCCACCAGGTCTCAGTCCGAAGACGAACGTACTGGCGGCTGCTGCTTTGCTGCTCCGCTCGAGACCGCTCGTGCGTGTGCGTGGGTGTGTGTGCGCGCGCGCGAGCGCAAAGCGGCACGAGAGCGTACTTGTAGTCTACAGCACATGGCGAAGTGTCAGTGTCATCCCTGAGGACCGCTTCATCTACGTGTCGCTATTTTTCCGAGGAATCGATCGTTTCTATTCGTGCAACATCAGCCATTCGCAGTTATCGAGTTGGCAGTTGGCAATCGAACGGAAGCAGTCTCCGCCATTTTCGCTGCCTTCGCGCGTGAGGCCCAATGAGGCCCACCGGTATCTGATACAGTGGTTTTGTGCCGTGTGGCTGACGCTTGCGGCCGCGCCTCTGGATTCCACGAAACATCAACGGTCAACCCTATTAACAAGATATTTGCTGAATTCTCGCCGCCGGCGCCGTTCATCGTTTGGCCGTTTTCTCCTCTCATCGTTTCAAAGGTGTCGGCCGCGCGTGTGTACGTGGGTCCCCGCTGAGTGTGTACGCGCGTACGTGTGACGGAGCGGATGCACGTGGAGGTGCGTCAGTGAGCGACGACGGCAACGACGACGCCACTGTGCCGCATACCATCGAGGTCCCGACTCTGGTCATCAGGGAAGGGGGATAGAGAAGCCTAGAGCTAAATCGAAAGGAAGCGAGACAGAGAGACAGAAAGAATAGGAGTGGAGGAGAGCGATCAATAAAAGACGAGACGAAAAGAGAAAGAAAGACGAAGGAGCAACAAAAAGAGAGAAAGAGAAAGAAAGAGAAAAAGAGATAGAGAGAGAGAGAGAGAGAGAGAGAGAGAGAGCGCGAAGCTGGGCCCGATAAGCTGGTGAGAGGGGACTTACAAGAAGTCGGCCATAATAGCCTGACGCGATCTCGAGCGAGCGGCTACAGCTGCTGCGAAATATCCGCACTATCGTGTTCCTCTCGCCGTTTGCCGCGCGCATGTATTTTGCAACTACATGCCGCGACGACGTGTACGCCGGAGAGAGATATACGCCGCCTCTGCCTGCCTTTGGAAAGCAGCGACTGCGTAATCGGCCCCGCGAGTGCCCGCGAGCATTATCGGGCGGAGTCTCGTATCGTTCACCAAGCTGCGAGCATGTCGCATGCTTCACATACACTTGAATGAGCTTCTGAGTCATGTCTACGTGCGTCTGACAGTGCGGCGCGGAAAGTATAATTTAACCAGCTAGTATTTAATGCTCAAGCAAGACCGAGCATTTTCGAATGTGGCTGTCACCACGGGAAAAAGAAAAAATCGTGATATCGATGCAATTCGCGTTGAAATCACCGACAGATTTTTTCGCTCAAACCAGTTTCGAATCAGTGAGTACGGCAATGAGCGGTTAAACTTGGTGTTAAGCAATTATTTGAAGATTTAAGCTTGATGAGAAAAACTGTTTTCTTTTTTTTTCTGCCACAAATTAATTGATTGATTAATCGAATCAAAAATGCGAGGAGCCAGTCAGGACACAGCAACGCCGTATTGTCGGTGTCGGGTACTTTACTTGGGCAGCTCGGTACCTCACGCGAGCAAAGAGGGACTTCTCGGTGTTCAGGAACCTCTGAGAGAGCTTTATCCCGAGCAGGGCGCGCTGGGCGCTCGCGGAATCGACTCCTGGCTCAGTGTTTGGAGTAACGGTTTGCTATTGGAGAACGTCGATGAACATCGCAAAAAGGTCACGCGATTCTTTCCCATCGAGGCGCTCCACTATTGCGCCGCGGTCAGACACGTCAAAGGAAACGGCGATGCGTCTAATACGCGATTTTTGCCGTTGGATTCGCCATTCGCGAGAACGCCCAGCGCGAATCACCCGCCTCTGTTCGCCGCCGTGCTCCGACGAACGACCGGCATCAAGGTTCTCGAGTGTCACGCGTTTATCTGCAAGCGAGACATGGCAGCTAACGCCTTGGTGAGATGCTGCTTCCACGCTTATGCCGACAGCAGCTACGTAAAAGGTCTGGAGCCATCGACAGCGACCGCTAACGGAGTCACGACAAATCATCAGTCAAACAACAGTCTGTATCACACTCTGGGCGGTTCGAGCACCACATTGGATAGTCCACAGCCAACTCGTTTAGACGCGACGTCAACTGACAATATCAGTTTGTACAACGGAGACGAGAATCACAAAGTCTGGGCCAGAGGTCGGGACGAAGTCGACGGTCTTTATCAAGAACAAGGCACCTTAAGAAGTACGAAAGGATCGAGACCACGTCAGTTGGTCGCTCCGCCGCCGCCGCCTCCACCGCCACCCCCTCCGGTCCAGCCGTTGTTGTTGGAAGAATCTTCTTCCTCGTCCGCACGACGAAAAGCCAACAAAAAGCTGAAGAAGATGAAAACTCGATCATTACACGAGGACGCTTTGCAGCAGCAACAGCAACAACTTCTTCATCATCAGATGCACCAAGGCGTGTACGCGAACGGTCACGGACATCACACTTTGGGCCATCCCATCAGGCAGCAGCATTATCATCCCCATCCGTTGCCACCTAGCAGTCGATCAGTCGCCGGCACACTGGCCAGACCGGCGCCAGTGCTTCTGGTACCGGCAGCCACTTTGCCTCGAAAGAGTCATCATCCGCGTTTGAGGCCCATTCCAGCGGCAACGCCAATAGTTCCAGTTTACGCTCCCGTGCCAGTGGTACCGCCATCCGCGGCGTCAGCTATTTATCCGGCGGGAACGTACGGCACGGCCGGAAACAGAAGCAGAAGACACGTGCCAGAGGCGGACAACTCAACCTTGGGCACGTCCAGGAGATTGGCCGTGTCTCACGCGGATCTTACCGCGCCGGAAGTCAACCGGCAGACTGACAGTCCGGAGAACGAGTCGCGCTTCGGAACTGGCATATATCGACGAAAGGGTCACCTGAACGAGAGAGCCTTTTCTTACAGCATTCGGGCGGAACACCGAAGCAGGAGTCACGGTAGTCTGGCATCTCTGGGTTTCAACGCGCAGAACGGCAACGCGCTGCCGAAGGAAGAGAAGAAGGATCGCGAGATCGCCCAACTGGTCGCCGGACTGAATCTCAATGACGGACCGGAGCGTACGCAGGCCCCGAACTCGAGGGCAGGATACGGCCATCATCAACAGCAGCAGATACAACCGCTACCCAGGCCGAGACCCCGTTAGAATTATTGATCGAGACTGGATCCCATTCAGTCTCGAGTTCTCAGTCTGAAACTTTTTTTTTTTGGAGAGGGGGGAGATAATCCAGAGCGACATTCCGCAGGAGAGAGGAAATCTTTCGCGTTTTAAAAGAGCAACTTTCGCAGCTTTAATCGGCGTAATTTATCTTGTAAATATCTTCTTTATTTTTTTTGTTTACTCTGTTGATGTCAGCAGTTGTTCGAAATTTCTTTTATTTTTTTTTTTTACCGATCAATCGCTTTGAACGATTTTGTTGTTTGGATTAACAAACATCTTGCGGCTTGCTTTTTCAACCGTGACATCGTCCGTAGGCGACTTTGTGTTTTGTCATCGTGGAAACAGATTGCGAAACGTTCTGTCGCGCAGTCTCCGTCGCGAGCGGATGTGTTTTATTAAATTGTTTCTTTTTTTTGTTTAATTCCGATATATAAATTGTAAACAAGAATATGTAAATTTTTTTTTTTGGTGACAAAATATCAGTGAAGCGTCTTAGATTATACCGGTGACATAATCGCGCTGAGAAATGTAACGATCTTTCCTGTCGCTAAAAAAAAAGAGCTAACTCTAATTAGGCGGTGGTTATTGTCGTCTTACGAAGGAGACAGTTCTGCTGTCTGAAGCTCATTAGACGAAGGCACGAAGCATGCAGGGAAGAGACTGCTACATAATATTTCCTCTGTGAAAACGAGTCTGAGATATCTCTTTGCGAAGAGGTTCCCAATGTCGCCGGCATTAATTTTGTTGACGCTTGAGAGAATCAAACAAAAAACTATGTTACGTAAAGGTGAGAGATAAATTAATGTCAATCGTGTCGATATTTGCATTAGCGGGGATAATGACGAGTCTCTCGTGTATCAGATATACGACCTAGAAAAGTGTCCTTCGTTGTGACATTTTGCGGCCAACGTTTGTTTGTATCGCAATACGTACGTGTATAATGGTAGCATTAACGTTGCGCGAGTAAAAGTCGTGTAAAATAATCTCGACCTTGCCTCAAAAGTCACACACGTTGATATTTCACGTTTTTTCTTATCGCTCGTCTCTCTTCGAACTTGTGAATTTTTATTAGCCATCCGAATGCATATTCAAAAGTTGGAAAATCAAATATTACAATCGCGTCTTGCGACAAAACTACGTCGCATATTATATATATATATATTTTGTTTTTTGTTTTAATTCTGTAGATGACAGCGAGACAACGATGCGCGCTCAGCGATTAAAAATACTTGATGCGCTGAGAATGCGCTTTCGCATGTGCACGTGACGAGTGAGATGTGATCGCGGAGATGTTACACGCTATAATTAACGTTCACGTCTCAAATGCTGCGATGCGATTACGTAACAGAGTCCAATTCTCTCTATTTTATAATTGAAAATTAAATTACTTAAAGTTCGACAGCGCCTTTTAAATCGGTTCGAATCCGTCTACGGTAAAAGTAAACAATGCAAACGCTCTCCGCGCGCGCGAACATCTTTAAATGATTCATGAGCGTGTTATAATTCGATGATAATAGCGATCGGGAGCTATGTAAGAACAATTATCCGTTCATTACGCAAGTCGAACGTTAGTATTCAAATGCGCGGTTCAGAGAAGCGGCGTTTCTCCTTCGATCGCGGTGCACACGTCATCGAGCGAGTAGATTACGAGGCGATAAAAATGAGGCCTGCCTCACCTTTCTCCGCAAATTTCTCCGCATAATGTAGAAGTTACGCAGAAAAAATGGTGTCGAGAAAACGCAATTTGTTTTCTTTTCTTTCTTCTTTCAAGATTTTATCGAGCGAGAAAGAGTTTTCTCCGGAATCGCACCGGGGAAATGGGTTCGACGATACATTTGCGCGACGTTTTTTTCAACAAACAAAATAAAAAAAAATCTTACGTAACAAAAGTCACCTCTTGCTCCTTCGACAGTGACGTTACGCAATCGCCACGTTTGTCTCTCGTTCGACATTATCATCCAAATGGGAGAGTAATAAATGCGACGGAATTTCGTATTCAGAATTACAAGCGGCAATCAAACGTGTTTTATAAATAATTTGTCACCGTTGCTTAATCGACGTTGCGTCTTCGAACAGAAAATTGCGGCAACGTCACGTAAGCGGCATCGTGTAACGTTGATGCGTCGCCGCTGACTCGTTAACGGCGCAAGAATTATTATCATACGAATCGGAAAAAGCGACAGAGGCGGCGATTATTTGTAGAAAATAATTCCTCTCTTCTGAGATAACTCTCGTTAAAGATAGAAAACCGCGAGTTGTGTGTATCGTCATCACGTCTAACGAGCTATTAAACTCCCCACCGGTGATTAAAAATCAATCGATTATCTGCGACTGCGAAAGAAGGAGAAAAAAAAGCACTTTGACGCGACAGTCTTCTGTGGAAGAAAAGAAAAAAAAAAAAGAAAGAATTCCACGCCATTGATTCTTATCGCGCACGCATGCGAAGGATGCACACTTTATTAGTCACCCGACTGTCGTTACCACGTTTCCACGTTGCCAAGGTTGCCACGCGGTCGTAATTGCCTAATCGGTACATATTTCTCACCGCGCGCTTTTCCCAAGCCTCGCTCGAGCGCGATTTCGCCGCGCGCGACGTCTGACAAAATAAAAATTGTGCCTGTTGTGCACACACGTTGGATACACGAGCAAAGATCGCGTTGCCGCCGCGGCTACTGCAGTTTACTGAAGTAGAAAGTGAGTGTAAAGTATGTACGAGCCGTATACCGTGCAAGTGCGCGCGTGTGCATTCATACCGACACGAAAACATATCTCATTTATATATATATGTAATATGTATATTAACTAAATAAGCCGGTCGGAGATTTAATTAAGTGAACATGCCATTGAGATGGAAATATCATCGGACGGTGTATCGATTTTTTATTTGATTGTGAAATGAATAACAAAAAGGAGAGACAGGAATTTGTATTTTGTACACGGGAAAGAGTTTTGCTACGGCCAGCAAGAAACAATTGTTGAGTCTATTCAATTTTTGTTTCATCGACGAAACGTTTTGTTGGCGAAACCAAAATTTCAACAGGCTTGGCCTATTTCTTTTCTGAATATTAATTTCTTGCTACTCTAGCAAATCTTTTTTTTTTTTGTCCGTGATAACTTCTATTTTAAACGCGTGAAATCCATTTCAAGCAGAGATCCGCAGTAAAATAGTTTCCGATCGATAGTTTGTTGTAATTTTCTTTTTTTTTTTTAACAATGATATATCTTTTTCTCGAACGGACTAACAGTAGAATGTTAAGGAAAATTTTTCGATCGCACGGTTGCTCGGACACGAGACGCTTTATTTCACTTGCGGTGCATATAATAAATAATATGTGCATTGTAATACGCGCTATGCATGCGCGAATCTTTCCTTCGTCGTCGTCGTCGTCGGCTACATTCCGTTCTCCCGTGTAATTTTCAGGGTTAACCGCAACCGTCGTACGCGCGATACTCTAGTTTCAGGATTGCAACAACCGGTGGAATGCAAATTACCTTGATTGGCGGCTTAAATGGAGCGCGCGCTTTTTCTTTCTGTATAAAAAAAAAAAAGTTTTTCGACTATATTTTGTTATCTTCGAGCGATTCGAAAGCTCTCCGTAAGAGATTTTCTCTCGGAAAGTATATACGCGCTCTGGATATTTTACGAGAAAGATTATTAGACTGCAACAAATTTTCCAAAAAAAAAAAAAAAAAGAAAAATAATTGAGTAAGGAAAAGTCTTTTATAAACGTCGTTTCTCTCAATAGAAGACGAACACTTTTTTTTTATCTCGATAAAATGTGGGAAATAAAAAATAAGAAATTTTATGCAGCAACGATTTCCTCAGACGGTTGTATAGAAAATATGTGACAATTGTTAATCGAAGCAGAGTAATGGTAATAATTTTTCTCGACGAAATGGAAGAAGTTCACGACACTTTCGAAAAACACGGTAATGTGCATAAACGGGCCACGCGTTTCGGGCCCGTTTTTTTTTTTTCACGCCAGAGGAAAGAGCCATTGTACTTATATCTAAAAACATAGAATAACGAAACACACGTCTTTTTTGCGTAGAGAGACGTGTCTGGCAAATTTGTAATTAGTAATTATAACTCACAATTAGAATGTAAATTTTGCTACGCAAACTACATATGTACGAATGTGCTGTACGTATGTACGAACAGTATTCGCGTACGGGGTACAGTTATGGCGCCGTGTGTATCGCGTAACTGTAACGTTCTATCTCGCGATGTAATCGCTCCTGTGTATTCGGACAATTACCGATCGTCTTCCATAAAACAGCCGGTTTTGCATGCGCTCGTGCATGCCGAATGTACCACTTGGTTGATTCCATTTGTCGAAAAACAAAATTGTACTCTAACAATGTGTGCGCGAAAGTATATCGAAAAAATATCGTATGAGCCTTCAAAAGGCTCCGTCTTAAAAATTGCAATGCAAATGACAGAAGATCGCAAATGTAGAATATAATAAACAAGTAGCATTTAATATTGAACAATTAAAAGTGGTGTGTTTGCACGCGCCGCAAAGTATTGCCTCTTTATTTTCGACTCGTGTGAAAACAATTACATGGAAAAAAAAAGTGTTGCTGTTACACGACCGGCAAGAAAAATTTGCTGAATCTACCGAAGTTTCGTCAACAAAGAACGCATTTTGTTGGCGATACGAAAGTCTCAGTAGAGGCTCGGCTTGACAAATTTTTCCTTTCCCACATGGCAAAACCAATTTCTTCCTATTTCTTCTAGCAAATCTTTTTTTCTTCCGTGTACGCATTCGCTCGTATAATAATAATGTAGACACGAAAGGATCTTCTTTGTTTCTCGCTTTATCGCGTAACTATAGGCTTTAAAATAAATTGAGCACGCGTGTGACGAGCCATGTTACCAGTCAATCGCGCAGGGGGACACACGCATAGCGGTACAAAAAGAAAAAAAAAGTGTGTCCGAGAATAGTGCCTGGAGAAGAGCGCCTCTTGTTTGCTTCTTATCGAACCTTCCGCCGTTGGTAGCCGAGTAAAAATAAAATGCTAGTACAACAATCGCCGGAAGAACGGTGAAAGATAAAGAGAACGAGACGCCATTCGAAGGAATGCTAATGGCATCCGGACGTAGGCAAACTACTACACGACCTTGGCTTTTCACGGCAAAATGAAACAAAAAAAAACAAAAAAAAAACAACAAAAGAAAACGCATAGGCGCGAGTCTTCGCTTCGATCGTAAGACAAATCGAATATGCTGTAATTAATAATAATTGATGTAAATGTGTGCGAACGTATGCGTGTGTATGACCGCGACTTCATACGCGAGAGATATATAATAGTTTATTTTTAGATGATTGAGCCCGCGCGCCCGTCATTATATTTTAACAATTAACACTCGCGTCTGAGACGAGCACTGACAGAGGAATGTGCCATCGAGAATGCGAAAGAAGACTCATTACGTTTAAAAATGCATATATTAGTATATAACATATATATAATGCATATATATATATATATAAACATTACGCGCAGGCGGAAGGCGGCGAGAAATCGCGCGAGGAACGAGGATGTATCCGACGATGAGATCGTTCTCTCCGCGCCGAGAGAAAATGCGAAAATATATACGCGACGCGTTACGTAAGCGATGTTGCGCGCGCGCTCAAGACACGCGCTTTTCCTTGACGACGAAAGTTCACGTAATTACGTCGCGGGCGCTAATTTCCGCGTGCGCGTACACACACACACACACACACACAAACATACATCTATGGATTAATGTCGCAAAGAGAAAATACGCATGTGAATATATTGTACACGCGTTTTCTTTTGTCGCAACAAATAAATACTATTAACTGACTGCAAAGTGACTTCAATGAGTGACAATAGTCGTTGAACATACTTCACGCCAATCCTTTTCGATTTATCCTTATTTTTCCGGACAAGGCAAGGAGCGAAAGTTGGAAAAAAAAAACTCATCGGTTTTTTTCATTCAGCTGGTAAACTTTTGCCAATTTCTGCCAATTTTCAATAAGCGCTGCTGCAACCGCGCGGCCTTCACGGATCGCAGGGTCGCCGTGCGACCTTAACACTCTCAAATTCCTACATGATAACGTGACGTAGGAGCGCGAGCTCGAATTACAGTTAGAAGGTTGTTTCGCGATTTACAGTTAGTCGCGCGTTACGTACGCACGCACGCTCGACTAACGCGAGCTCAAAGAAATCGGGTCATGGGACGAAAACTACTTTTTAATCAGTTATGTTCATTGCGCGCGCGCGCGCGTTATGTCAGCGTGATTCATCATCACCGACTGCTCATTAATGCGTTACAAAATCAACTTCCATAACGGTGTCAATATACAATGGGCTTATCTTTTGCCGCGTGCAAACACGGACGCGGCAGTTAATTTATCTCGCACTCGTGCAATGATCCATGTGATCGCTGTTTCCTCCCGTTATGTTTACCTTCGCAGTCGTAATATTATTATTTTTTTTTTTCTTATGACAGACTGTACCGAGCCTAAACGTGCGCATCTCTCGATCGCGCGCCGCGATTGCTGCATCCGCGCGCAATCAAAAATGAGAGAGAGTAGCGCTCGAATATAACGTCGGGAGAATGTCTTTGAAGAAAGAGAAAAAAAATTTGGGGCAGGAGAGAAGAGATCAAGGATACGTGTGGTTAACGGGTAAGAGTACCAAAAAAAAAAAAAAAAAAAAAAAAAGAGGACAACCGTTGGAAACGGGCGCGCGGTATATAATAACACGGGAGGAAAACGCGATTTCATATGCAAGCTGCATATTCTGTCCGAAATATAATGTCCGCCTGCTGAGAAATCTATAAAGACCTGATTTACTTTTCACGAAGAAGCCGGTATCTTATTACGCTCGTCGATAGATGTCGGATGCTACACCGCTCGAAGAGCGGTGCAATTTGAGAAAATTGATGGATGAAGTGTTTGACACTGTTAATGATACGCGTATGCGAGACGAGTAAGATTGATTGAAGTATCCGAAACGACGCGTATAAGACGGCGACAGTCGCGTCGCATTGCCGTTGTCGTTGACAAATTGTTGTCGCGCACACAAACGCTATGCATGCAATAATGAGCCAGCGTTTGATAATATTTGTTCTTTTGAAGAGTGAAACTTGTCAATAATAACAACAAAATGTAATACCACTGTCGCTATCTATGCGTTGTTCGCGGTACTTATCGCCTCTCGTGTGATTCTCGGTGATTTCAACAGACGGACGCGGTGATTTCAACGCTCGGGCGGTGATTTCAACGCCTGGGCGGTGATTTCAACGCGCGCGTGTCTGCCGTTAAAAATAAAATACTTTTTTATTAAACACATTTAACAGTTGTATATTTTATTGTAAATGTTTAAATAACTTGTTATTATACGCACAAAGAGGTAATACTGGACTACGGTGAACCACGGGCCGTTTTGTAATTAGCTAATGCAAAAACGGCATTTAAACGCCGGAACGCTCGACGAAGGTAACAGCTGTGAAACCTGCCTGCGTGACAAATTGATAGTCGCATCGATACTTCCGCTTGGGATGAATCCTTTTAAGCGGTTTTAAGAATTACTCGCCGTGACTTCCGGTTGAGATTGTAGGTGCACAATGCTCGAAATATAAAATCAAAATACAATCGATATTAACAATCTGTCAACTAATTAGCTATTAACAATAAAAGACGTTTCAAAGACGCAATCAAATAACAAAAAAAAACTGTGTCTAAAAAAACCAACACTTTGTGTTGAAAAAAAATTGCCAATAATTGTTTCAACGTCCGAGAACCGGGACAAAATTACATTCGACCGATTTGACACGCGAAAAAATGCGATTTCAAGTCGAAACGTACGGGACAAATTAATGACCAAACTAGATAAACCAAACTGGATATATAACCGAAGTGGTAACGGTGCAACGTGATGACACACGTGCACATCTAATGGCACAATCACGTTTGAGTAGTAGGCACTTGATTTTAAGTATCGACGATATATCCGCGTATACGCGAACCCGAGACGAAAGCGCGTATGTGCCACCTGTCGTTGACCGAAAGATATCTACAAAACGTGTACAAGACCGTAATCGCTTGATGCATAAAACCGACGATTATTATTATATAGATATAGCCTTGGTCTTCGTAACGGGTCTTCTTATGTATATCCCCGACGGAAATATCGCGCGCGTTTTATAAATTTTCGTACATATATATATACATAACGTAGGTATATCTCTTTTGATCTCTGTTAGCGAACAGTTATAACTGCTTCCCATTGTGTTTTGTTAATAATATTTCACAATTAGCGTATTAAGTGGAATATATATCTTGCAAACGTCCAAATTAATTAAACGAAAAACCTTAGGGCGTAAAAAAAAAAATATTTATTACACGCATAAATAATTTATTTTTACACGGAACTCTCGAAACGCGGCGATAGTGTGTTTCGCCGGTAGTTAATTCCGTAATTTCCTTAATGCGGCTTAAGCAAAGATAATAATGCGTGTGGCTTAAGCTCGAGTCGGAGTATCGCGCTGCACAGTTCAACTTTCTCACCATTAGCCGTAAGGTAAGAGGCGGTGTGTTTCATCCACGAGTGCTGCGGCTAACAATATACGAATGAAAGTAAATTGTGACAGAAATTACGAGGGAGGGAGGGAGGGAGAGAGAGAGAAGGGAGATAATAATAAGATCCGTCGAGTGTGCACTTTTTTATTCGCAAATAATTCGGAATATTTGTGCAGTGCAATTTAACGCTGACGCAAATTGCGTGTAAAAATGATTTTAATTTTCTGAAAAAAAAAAAAAGAAAAACAAGGTTCACAAATAATAACGGCAGTTACTTATTTGTTAATTACGAGCGAGATGAGAAATTCTGATCTTTTTCCATCCCGGGAGAAATGATAAACGAGAATAGAAACACTGATATCGAGAGAACGAGAAGGAACAAGAAACGGACGGAAGAGCGAAGTGTCGGGGGGTAGAATAGAAGGGAACGCACAGCCTGCATAGTTGGAATAACAGTACTCTCACATTGGTGCGACCGCCGTCGAAGCCGCGGTACCGTTATCAGTTACGACGTTACTTACCGCGCGGAGAGTGCGCGCAGTGGTGATCGGGAGATCAGGACAACGACGCCATACGGTCGCCACCCGATTACTCGGTTTGGACGCGCATTCTCTCCGCGTCTCCTCTTCATCCTTCTTCACCACCGTTCGCGACTCTATTCGGTAACCCACCTCGAAATCGGCCTCAGTATCGATCAGCCGTGACATACATGGGACATTTGATATTGATGAAATTACAGGTTTTTATCATCGACTTATTTTAAGACGAAAAAAAAAATGGAATGTGGAAATAAAAACGTTTTCAATGCAAATGAATAAAGTCAAACGCGCGTCTTTTTTTCCTCGCTCCTCCGGTCGTGTTTCTTTTTTTTTTTTTTTCTCAGCTTTTATTCAGCTCACCCAACTCGAAATCGGTCACGTGAATATTAATAAGGCGTGTGCACGCATGGGAATCATTTTTCATGTCAATTACAGATTTTTATCATCGACTTATTTCGAGATGAAAAAAATGAAGCGAGAACTAATTTCAAGACATTTTTAATTTAAATAAGTAAATAAAACTAATAAATATATTAATAAGTAAATAAAAATTTCGCGAGATCTGATAGAGAAAATATGTACAAAATATTCTCCGTGTCGGAGATGTGTATTTTAAAATAGAAATTGATTGCCTGTGTGTTTTCTCGGCGGATTTAGACGAAAGAAGAAAGCGTCTTATCCGGCAAAAGTGCAATATATCGCGGGCGTAGGCGCGGACTACTTTATCAGCGCGATATGATTATGTTACGAGATTTCCGGACGGCCAACGAGAGAGTAGTAGCCGGTGCCCGTGAGCGTATCGCGAGGAAGACCTCTCTCTCTTTTCTTTCTTTCTCTCTCCGCTGACCATCTTCATCCCTCTCCTCATCGTCGTTCCGCGGCGCGGAGGCGCCGACTCACTAGCTAGAGAACTCGAGCCTCTCCTGCGGAACATCCCCGGCAGTTTCACGTCGACGGTCATCCGGATCGACTCGCTGCGGCCAAGGTCGACGATCGCAGAGAGGAGGATTCGACCGACATCGAACGTCATCGTCAAGGGACGAGTGCGAATTTTCGGTCACGAAGTGAAACTCTCGTCTTGTGACGCGCCTCTCGTGTGCGGATTCGACGATTTTTCGTGACGGATTTTTTTTGAGTTTCTCACAGTGATATGACAGTGCGAGAGTTCGCCGAACGATCCAAAAGAATTCTGCGGGTGTCTGCCAGGGGGTGGCGAACGGCCGAAAGTGGTTTTTGGAGCATACGCGATAAAAAGCAGGTACAATACTTGAATTTTATCGACGCACGTTTGCCTTAAAGACTAAAAAAGCTTACGAAAAAAATCTGCAATTTACGTGCTTTCCACCCGTGTACTTTAATTCGACAAATAACAGATAATGAATGAAAATCGTCTGGAAATCGTCTTCCTCAATCAAATTTCACCCAATTTCACTGACGTCGTAAGTAAATGCGCGAGATAAAGTCCTCGGTGCGATCCGGAATATAATTACCGGAGTTTCTAAAATTCTCCCGGAATCGATACTTTGAAGAAGACCGTTACGAGAAAATGAAGCGTCGTCGATCGACGAGGTGACGTGACGCGCTCCTCCATGTGTATGTGTGTGTGTGTGTGTGATTATCGACTGACTCGATATCCATTAAAGCAAACGCAGGCGGGAAACGAGCCGTGAACTTGGTAATTGCAAGTTGAACGATACGCGCGCTCAAAGTCGAGCGCGCGCGCGTGTGTATATGTATATCGGCTCGCTCTCTTTCCACGATGCATCGACACGTGATGTGCGGTAATATCGTGATGTGCGCCGACCTTAATACCGTTGCTCTCAAACATATACCGCGGACGCTTCGACAGTTATGAAAACAAGGAGAGCCGCTCTTCTCCCGGAGAGAAACGGACGAACGCGTCGTCGTCGGTGCGGTTGCCGATTAAATGACCACTTACTTTATTTTCTCCGCAAATTTTCACCGCATTGCGACAATTTTCTTTATTTCAAACAAATGATATTAAAAATAGAGCAAACGCACGGGTGCGCATCTAACGTTTGTTCCGATAACTTTCCAGTTTTCGACCGCAATTTTTGATCCCCAACGTCGATGCAACATTCCTTTATTAAATCCCCTCACGGAAAGAATCTCGAAATTTTAAGAGCGGCGTAACAAGTAATTTCCGAAATGTCATCCTCAATTGCAGAGTAGGGATGAGCATATGATATCGATATATCGACAATATCGGTATGATTTTTTTGATATTAGATATTTTAGTATCGATATTTTGTTATT
>QVNV01027410.1:0-23608 GCA_014825455.1 Pseudomyrmex pallidus
ATATATATATATATTTACATATGCAGAATAATTCAAGCACTGTGTAATTATCGTTCAGAAATTAACTATATATACTTTCAACGCGTTAGTGACTGAAAAACAAAGTAAACAGCGCTAAATACAGCCGTCATGTAGTAGGAGGAATTTATCATGGAGAGCAAGTGACGAGTATCATTAAGAGACGCATTGAAACTTTCTCACTCTACTAGATACTAAAGAATATCTGGAAATATCCTGCTCTGCATGTGTTCACACACCATCTCTATATCTTAACTGAAACTTATCTTTTCTTAGTGTGACGCGCGAGGATATAAACTTGGGAAGATATGCTCCGAAACTATCCTACAAAGTTTACACTAAACAGGATGAGAAGCAAAAGAGGAACATAATGTCGTTGTGCCACAAGAATCGTCTGTGGAAGCTGTATGAGATTTAAGAGATATAGTAATTCTGAAATATCATGTAAAACGTGTCTATCATGATCCTGCCGAAATTATTTCCGATAAACTACCACATGAGAAAGTACAAAAAAAGTGTTACAAGAGTGTTGTGTTCATTTGTACTATATAGACATTAGAGATACACACAGCAGCGAAAATCTCTGCGATATATGAAGTAATATTTCTGTTATAAGAGATGCTATTCTTATGGTTCTTACGTAACCGATAGAATCTAGCATGTAGGCAATGTACACCGAGCTTTACTAGTCTCTAATAGAATGCAGATAGCCAAAAATTCGAGACTATGCTCTGCTTTCTTCATAAAAAAAAATAAAAGAAAACCTTTAGAGAGAGAATTCTTGAAACTTATAACTAATATCTATAATAGATTTAAGTCATTAAGAATTACGAAAAACAAACAAAATTTGCATAGTGCAATGCAAAGAACAGAAAAGAAATTTATAAAAGAGAAAGAAAGCGAGTTCTCTACACTTTTCAAGTAACTCTAAGTCGTATGAATATTCTACTAGTTGCGTGAACTATTCGTTATACCAACTAAATGGACAGCGTTTCTCTAATCAATTTTTTCATGGTGTTGCCCATTGTGGTAGTTGACGGACTGGACGTTGAGAAAGACAATTTGAAGAGGTACGGCTGTATGTCAGGATACGATGTGTCAAAGATCAGATCCAACTCGGCCTGGCTCGGTACTTTTGGAACGTAATCGTGCCGATTCATTATCTCGGTGATATAGAGAATCTTCTCGGTCAGCAGATCGCCTACTTTCTCCCGACATATCTGTCGTTCGTGTTCGGTGGCCAATTTTATGAGTTCAAGACGCACAGTCCATACTTCCCATGGTATGCATTCCGGTTGAAATGGCCAGCGGCTCTTTTTCCTTTGGAAGAATTCTAGGGATATCTGACCGGAACCTGGACTATCGGTAGAGCGTAGAGCTTCAGAGAAGCCTGATATCTCTCGCTTTAGGGTCTGGTCGAGATATATCGACGAACAGCAGACGTAAGTGAAGTCAATGAAGTCGCAATCTACATCCTGGTATCCCACAGTACCCACTGAATAGCTGCCTTCTTGTTTGTACTTAAATTTTCCAAGGCTTCGGTGGAAGAGCACAGTGTGAAATATACTTGCCACTGCCTCATCCACCTGGCGTCCCTCCATGCTTAATTCAAACAACTGTGTTCTAGCGTTCATGATGATATCTGTGAATCACACATAACCACGTTTCTTGCCACAATTTCTAACAATGTTAAGAAAAAAACAATTTTAATAAATATAGTAAATGTATGCATTAAAATATAGTGACTAATATAATGAAAACAATATATACTAAATTAAAATACCATTATCAGATAATATACACATGACAGAATAAAATTCAACAGAATGCAATATAAAAACACAACATAATCAGCAATTGGATTAAAGAATCAAAAGGTAATCCTACTAAGAAATACAATGACACACATACAAAAGATTTATGTTGTGAAAGAGTAGAGTGATGAAAAGTATATACAATGACTTGTACTACCATGTCATTCAAAGTCTAATTGACTAAAAAAAAAAACAAACGATTACTCATTCAAAGTAAACAACAAATTTTAACCAGTATATCACAAACTAATAAACACAGTGATAATTTCTTATCATTGGAATTTAACTTGTATACTATATTTGTATGTGTGCAAAGCCGAAAAAAGTCTAACCTCAAACATGTCAAAAAATTTGACAAGCATGCATACACGTGCAACATGTTGACATATGCGGATGTTAGTATTTCACAAAAAAAAAAAAAAAAAAAAAAAAAAAAAATGCCGCGTTACTCTACGTTTACGGTTTACGTAACATAATGTTAATAAAGTGCTAGAACAAAAAAAAAACAAATAAAAAAGAGAATCAACGACGCATCAGGACAATACACTTTATCGCCGAGGACGCGAACTAACTTCGTCACTTTCTCCCTCGATATCGATTCCTCCTCTCGATCGCTCCACCTCGCCGTTACCGTCGCCGTCGCCGTCCTCGTGGCGAGCGATGGCGGACGCGACTAGGTTAGTTTCTCGCGTTTGATTTGCACCCGCTGACTTCGTGACTTCTGCTGTCGCAGATCTCGCTACTTTCTTCCATCGAGTGCTTCTTTGCGTGTCCGTTTTTTACTCGACACTCCTCCACTAGCACCACCATCACCACTACCACCACCGCCGCCACCTCTGCTGTTGCCGACCTCGTTGTCGTGATCGTCGTCGTCGTCGTCGTCGTCGTCGTTATTGTTGTCACGTCCCCGTCACGTCCTCGTCACGTCGCTCGCTCGCTCGCGACCCGTTGTTACTCTGACCCGCTCATTCATCGAGCGTCTCTTTCATTGTCCTCCGATCAGTTTCCGACGACGCGGAGCCAGGCGTCGCGCCGTCCCACACACGCTCGTCCTCTCTCAGCACCAGCCACCAGTGGCCTGCTCCACACGGGTTTGTGGGTAAACAACAGCTGTGCTCGTGGCACACGCCATCTTGACACCGCGCCGCGATAACGCGCTTCGTTACCTGGCCTCGCGAGGGCTCCACGTTCTCTGTTCTGCAACTATGTTCTTGGACACGCGCCACGACGAGACGGAGAGAGGATACCAAGAGACACGGTAAGAGTGAGAAGTATTCTCTCTCTCTCTTTCTCTTTTTCTCTCTCTCAAAAGATCGACACAGATCGCTTGATACTGTTCGATTATTGTGCAAATCCCGATCTGGTCATGCGAAGATTTTTTCAATCCAACTGCCAAAACGCTACATTGTGAAAGCGTATGCCGTACATGTTTGCAACACACAGTTAAAAATCGATTGATACTCCTCTTCAGGGCTGACACTCTACTGGCTTTCCACTCCAAGCTGTGCTTCGTCGGGCTGATCCAATCCGTGCTGCGCCGTGCATCGAATGGTTGTCGCAGTGCAAAGTGACGACGGCAAAAACAAAGCGCGAAGCGACTTTCGACTCGGAAACGATCTGATTCTTCGGGCAGCGCGAAGGTAAAACGTTATTCTAATTTTATCGCTCATTAGAGATGAATTCGCGTTTGGGCGCCTACGCGCTTTATAAGCATCAGTTTATCTGTTCTGCATTTAATGAGCAATTAATAAGCGCTCTAAGTTTGTTCACGATAATCGATTCGAGTAACGTCAAATAGAATCGCGATTGATCGATTCTCTCTCCGCGTCGTCCGAGATCTCGGGCCGATTTCTAATATTATGAGACAAAAGACTTTGGATGTAAGACTGATGTAAAACTAGGATAAAATGACACTTGATAGCGCGCTCCCCCAACGCATCGATCTTTTTGTAACTTGATGCACGGAAAAGTAGCGCCGATTTCTGTATGTCTCGTCTCATTCATGCTTCTACTCTTTATTGTTTTTTATAATTCTATTTTATTCGTACATATTTTTGCAACATATGATTTGAATGAATGTTCAACTGAGTAACTGTTAACTTAGTAACTACTTTTTATATTTCCAATCTGATTTTTCTACATATATTCTGGATTATTTTTATGCAGAGCTAAAAATAATGTATTACAAAAATATAAGGATGACGAAATACGCGAGAGAACGTTATCTCTCGTTATAAAATTTTTGTAGACTTTGTATACATATGTATAAATATGTAGGTATGTGTGTGTTAACGCACGAAGATGTTAAGCGATACGTTTACTGTCGGCCGATTTGTCGCGCCGTGTGGGATATATTATTTTAGTATTGAGTTTACACAAAAGGCCCTTCGCACTGTTTATTTAACTTGAACTTCTTTATCCTTCTTACCTTACTGAACTTCCTTTCTGCTGTTCCGGATGCCATTCGACGTTTCTCCGGCAGAAGATGTCGACGACTACATACTTTGACGAGCTCCATAGATATGTACACACATACACATATATTATATGTGTAATAAGAGTCTACAAGAAATTAAATAACACGGGAAAAAAAATATTGAAAATCTTAGAAACTTTTTATTGGACTAGTTCAATACTTTGTATACCATACTGTTTGTGAAACTGATTTTTTATTAACAAATTTTTATCAACTAAATCTACGTGTAAACGTTGCAATGCAATATTCGTGTTTTTTATACAAAAGATAAAGTAAGTAAAGACATATAAGCGTTATTAACGCGTATAATTTTCTTTTTGCATAAATAAATGTACATAATATTATAATATTATTTGTTTTTAAATTAATAAATACTAGGAGAATAAGGCACTCTGGAATAAATAAGGCGTGAAGAAACGACAGCACCAAACGTCGTAAAATCACGTAAAATCCATCTGGTAGTTACTCTTTCACAGATATCTCCCGTTGGTTAAGCTCTGATCGGGTTGTCAGTAGTTTTTGTTAGAAATAAGAGAGCTGCTGCTCCTGATTGTGCCGCGCTGACGCGCCCTGATGATGCCCAGGATGATGAAAATTTTGAACATCGTGAGTCGCTTGTACGTGCTGTCTTCGATACTGATTACAGCTCGGAGACGTCGAGGAAGATACGTTACAACTGTTATTCATAAGTGTGGCAGCGTTGCTATTTTGAATGGCGAACGGCCACGACTGCAATTAAAACAGATTTTTGTTGTTGTTATATTTAAATAAAATTAATTAATATTTATATGTGTGCGTTTCAGCTAAGTGCACATGAGATTTAGATGTGTAGATTAATACTACTTTGAACTGAGATTCAGATTTAAATTCACAGACGAAATTGCAGAAGAGATGGAATATTTAAAAGTTAGGTGTCTTTGATCTTTATCAGAGGATGAGAAAAAGAGAAATAGAGCTCAAGATATTTCACCGCGAAAAACTGCACATTTCTTCAAACAACGGAACTAACTTAGAATTAATGATGGCACAAAGAGTGGGTAAGGAGGTTTTGGAGTGATTCGATCCACCTGGACAGACATAAACAGTGAAATGACTGCGAAGACGGCGCCCGCGACTCCGAGTGGATCCACCTGGACTCGATGTTATTTTATGAGAATCGTTATCAAGTCAAAAGTCCGATTGTGAAAGCAAGAAATAGTACGAAAATAGAACTTCTCGGTAAAATCTCTCGATAAATTTTATTTATTGATAATTTGGTTATTCATAATTAATTATGAGATATAAGTGAGAATCATTAATGTTATTTTAAATTAATGAAAGTTTAACCAATTTTTCTTTTTCAGGAACAATATCAGAAAGTCAATTATTCAAGCATTTACAACTTAGGAAAATAGACATAAAAAAAATTACTCACTAATGTCAGTGACAAAGACTTGGTACTTTCGGGTAGAGTTTCGCCATCGTCTCTAAGCACTGCTCGCAAATGAGCAATATATGTGGCCGCTAAACGCAAAGTATCAAGCTTACTTAGTTTCGTATCATTTGGCACCCAAGGTATTGTTGCTTTTAATTTACAAAACGCTTTGCTGAGCACTCTCATCCTGGCTCTCTCGCGAGCGTTGGCGGCGTTCCGCGGCGCGCGACTTTCTCTCTCTCTCTCTATGTCGTTTTTTATATATTTTTCTTCGGAAGCATATTCTTCTAATGACGATGACGAGGCGCGCCGTTTTCGAGGCATCCTGTTACACATCAATAATAGCTGTTGTTAATTAAGCTGCTCAGCGAAAACGTTCACATACTGCGCGCTCGCAAATACGCGAGATGCGTAGTTTAGACGCGCATTCTTAAAAATAGAGATATTAGACGATATTTTAAATCTGCGTACTTTGCTTTAGTTGAAAAATCTTTGCACGCGCCTTTTCACTCTGTTTTCTTAACGCACACTCACAAGAAACACTTACAATAACACAGGAATTTTCGAGATCTTACAAGAAGACACGCGAGTGACAGACTCTAAAAAGATTTGCTACCGAAAATTCACTTATATGTGCTGTTTTAAATATTACTTATTTATTGTTAATGTTATATATTCCAAATGTCAGAAGCTTCAAAAGCCAGAAAGTAAAAGTATTAAGTTGCAAAGTCGTCCTCTGAAAAGTAATATCAGCGCGCGCACTCATGATCGTTTTTTGTCATTTGTCACTTGCATTTCGGAGCATTTAATTAATATAATGAAACTTGCTCGAGTACCTGCCGAGTGATCGATGATTCTCTTTCGCGCGATTAATAAGTGTCTGTTAGCGGAGACGAAACGTCGCGACAGACCGCGTCTTTGGCATGAAACTAATTGTTAGTCGAAGTTCTCGAAGTAAAAACCAAAGAGAGAACCACATGAGAGAGGAGTACCAGAGTGAGAAAGGGAGAGAGACTTGGAAAGAGACGGATAGATAGATAGAAAATGTGTTGGTTGGTGGGGCGCGAGATTTGGGACGTCCCGAAACTCAGGCGGAGCTTTCGAACATCCGAGCTCCGGTCTCATTCGTCTCAACTCATTTTCGGAGATACCACGCTCTCCAATCGCGCGAACGCCGCGGCATTCGTGGCCACCTGGTACATCCTTTCTGCTCCTCTTTCTTCCCCCTGGTGAAAATGTTACGGCGGGCAGAAGCTCAGACGCACACATACACAATACCATATTCCACGAAAGCGTTAACTACGGCCAGAGTCCGATTGTTCAAACAATCATGACATTATCTCGAGCTCGGACTAAGATCATTTAAGGCTGATTTGAATACGCGTACGTGTTCAATTACATGAGGTCACGTGTTGCATTATTGTTGGTGCATTGAAGATTATATTACTGATATATTTATCTCAATCGTTCCTGCGAAACACTGTCATGGAGTTTGATAACGATCGCTGTCGTTAAATTCGCATTTAACAATGACTCGATCATGAGACGCGGTAGCGTCCATTTTTGATGTCTTTTTTTATCCACGTATAGTTCTTTCCCTCCCTCTACCCCGAAAACATAAACTACACATATGTGCCTCCCCTTTTCTCTCTCCATTCTCTCTCATTCTTTTGCTTCGGAAGGAAAGGCCTGATCTATTAATCTATCGAAAATCCCCGTCAACTGATAGTCATTCATTTCGTTGAAATTAGGATTTCGAACGGATCCTGTAATATGAGGTTTGCAGTGACCCAACTAATCCTACTTAATATCTCGAGAAAAAGGCGCTAATTTATTGCTCGACTAATTCGTGAAAGATGTCGAGCAACTCGACACCTTCCAACCTTTTCCTCGTCTGAATGAACATGTCATTTGGTCATTTAAACATAAAGACCTGTAGTAAAACTACATAAATGATAACACGCTATATAAAACAATTTTTCAATATGAAAAAATAAATTTGGATTGTTTTTCTCATGTATTAGATTAAAATACATAAGAAATACATAATGTCTGATATGCTTTTTTTTTATGAAACTTACATGTGACAATATTGAAGTTGACAAACCATATTTTTATATGATGTGTTTGTATAAACTTATTAAAAATAAAACTTGATCTTTTTATGGTAATTTTGAAACTTAAATAAAAAAATTCAATTTGTAATTCAATTTGCGCTGCTCGCAACCGTACCGACGTTGCATCGCGACAATCGACGACGTAGTTTGCACACTTGTCACTAGATGGTGCTGTTTGTGCTGTCGCATATCGCCGCAATGTGTGCCAAGCGCATTTGTAAGAATTGCGAGTCGAGCGAGTTGTGTCGTAAGGTGTTGCGGCTCTTTTTCCATGATTTTCGGGAAAATTTTCGACCAACAGTGTTTACCGTGTGCATAGACGAGACTTGTTTAGGATCACATCAACGACGATTTATGAATACAACGATCGTACATCCGATCCGACGCCGCATTTCGATGTAACGACATTTCCGGAAGGCAGATCGACGTCCGTTCGTGGAATTTTTGGCACCGACGGCTCGGCCATTCAAAAGAACGTGAGTCACGAAATTGCAGTAAACCCCGCGTTTAATTTTGTCCAAAACTGGCGAAGTCAACTGAATTTGAAAGGTTAAGTCAGCACACTGCGATGTTAATAGCACACAAAAACAGAGTATATAATAATTTAACAATATTTATGCAATATTTCTTTGTAAACTTTAAATTTATATTGCGATAAAGAAAGGAAACGGTATCAAATTTAAAGGAATACTTATATATTTATTTATTATATAATAATGAATTATATGAATAGTTATGTGTTTATTTATCAGTTATAATTCATAATTATCTGTGTAAAATTTGTTTCTGTTAATTATGAAAGATAAGTAACATATAATAATATTTTATAAATTTAAAATGTGTAATATTTGAATTATACAATGATACATGCATTATAGATAATAAGTAATAATAATTACAACAAATAATGTATACATATATATTTATAAGTAGATATATAATGCTATTACTTTTATTTATAGGTATTTTTTGTATCAGTTCACATTTAAACATGTCAGAAGAACATCAGTTGTCTTCAGATTTAGATGATGATGATGAAGATTATGTTCCTGATGGTGCTGAGAGTGATCCAGTATCAGAAGTAGAATCTGAAGGTGATGCTGAAAGTGGTCCTGAGAATGAGAATGATGAAAACAAAAAAGAAACTGGACAAAAGAAAGGTGCAAAGAGATCTAAGAGTCAAAAGAAAACTACAAAGCGTAGAAGAGTAAAAGCAACTGAAGAAGAAAATAAAGAAGACTCTAAAGAAAAAGTACTCACCGAAGAAGAAGAAAAGAAACGTGCAGATTCTCTTTGGGCTGATTTTATGAAAGATACAGGTAACATATTGTCCAGGATTACAAAACATATTATTTATTGATAAAAAAATACACAATATAGTACATCTCTATTCAAAAAAGATTACTTATTAACCTATTTTTATTATTCATAGCTGTTGTGCCAAAATCAAAACCACATAATTCAATCAACGGATCCAATGAAAAAAAGTCACCATCAATACAAAAACCAGAAGTCCAGGAGAAAGTTAAAATAACCAAAATTTTTGAGTTTGCTGGTGAAGAAGTAAAGATTGAGAAAGAAGTGCCGGTTGATTCTGCAGAAGCCAGATTATCACTTTCTGCAGCTGACAATTCCACAAAGTCTGCAGAATCCACATCTCCAGCAAGCAGAAGTCGAGGAAGAGGTGGCATTAGACGTGGATTAGGTGGTATTTCTTCAGTTCTGGGACAAATTGGAAAGAAAGCCAAAATTAGTACCTTAGAAAAGTCCAAGTTAGATTGGGACAACTTTAAGAAACAGGAAAACCTAGAGGAAGAACTGACTACTCATAATAGAGGCAGAGATGGTTACTTGGAGCGACAAGATTTCCTACAGAGATCGGATTTGCGACAGTTTGAAATTGAAAAAGAGCTACGAAATTCGAACAGACGCAGCACGCGGTGAATTTGTATTTCTTTTCGTCTTACATGTCTTTCTAAAATCAGATTGTAACACGATAATGCTATGCTAGAAAATATTTACTCAGCGACTTGCCGAACTCGAGCGCTGCTTGCACCACAACATTTAGCCTAATTAATTACTCCAAGTTTTGCGCTATAACTTTTGAGTAATACGCGAAAAGAACGTTGCTCCATTTGACTTGACAACAAACTGACGACGCTCGGCGGTCTTTTCGAAGAAAAAGACCGATCATTCCAGTGTTTTGAGACTAATTCCTCGTGCGTACGTAATAGCTTAATTTAGTGTCAACGAGCCTCTTCCTTGGCTTGATGATCGCATAAAACTTCGCATCGAAGCAGATTGTACGAAGCTCTTGACGCTTCTTGAAAGAATTTTGTCTATATATAGAATATATTTGCTGAATATTTTTTTATTTTTTTCTTGTTTCAATAGAATGTGATGTGTTTGTGTATGTGTAGAAGGAACTACACAATGTCTTGATTAGTCGAAAAATGAGTACGATGGGATATATGTTTAGAAGATATAACAATATCGATTGACCTCACTCATGATCACTGCCTCTGGCAATTCATGCGAAATACAGTACCATATTTATAAATGGACCTCGTAAAATAGACATGTAATGTAAAGTTTAAATTACTTTACTATATTATATGTTGGAGCCGAATATGTGACGCCGAATTTTGTATGTTATTGTGTCTTATGTTGCATAGGATTAATTATATATGTTATTACTTCAATGTAATTACTAGACAGAGCAATATCCACATAACACATCTACGTGTAAACATAGTACCGAATTAATAACAATAATCTGCAATGCAACTCAGGTTACAGTTTTCACGGTATATCGAATTTGAGATATGTTTTAGCATATCTTCACAGGATTACTTCAGATTTGTCAACTCTTTTTATTACTGAATAAATCGTCAGTGTAAGAAAGATAGCATATTTTTAGTAGCAAATTTGCAGCTTGTTCATTGGTATAAGCAGCAAAAACTAGCACAAAAAATAATTCTTGATACATAATTTCATCTCCGTAATTCCTTCCTTAATCTTAATAACGATTCTTCTCTATTTTCTCACTTTATTTTATGTATACGTAGACATATGACGTTGAGCATTTAAAACGTTTATCCCGGGAACATCAGTTTTCATATTAATTAAATTTTCTGACTTGTGAACAGTCTGATCGTAGATTTACCAAGTCTGTCAATTTTTCTATGAACGGTACTCAATCCTCTAGTGATCACGCCGCGTTCTTTACTGCAAATTCTCATAATCAACTAGAAATCGTTAAAGGATTATTCAAGAAACATAAATTTTAGTGCATGCTAACTTCGGTTTTGCCAGTGATGATTCGTGCTGATGTTTTGGTTTCTTCTTACTGGTGGATGGATCTGCAATATGTCTGTCCACTTGAGAGTCATTCTTAGATATATTTGCAGACGTGTTCTCTTTTTGTTTGCCCTGTAAAAAGTTGTTGATTTATTGCTATTGGTCAATCAATGTTTTTTTTATTCTGGTTACAAATTTTTATATTGAGTGAATCGACACTATTATGTTTTTTAATAACACATTCAAGAATATAAGATAAATTTTTAATGTTATTTTAAGTTTATTTTAAAATTCAATAAAACACAATGTTTTAGTTATCGATATTGATATCATCATAAAGATTAACTTTAACACAGCAGCATTCTCGGTGACTCGGTGAAGGAATGTCTTGAGACAATATGCACTTGCAATTTCTTGGCTCATCCAAACTGCGACCTCGCACGCAGATACAAAGAGTCGTTCTGAAACAGTCCCGCATCGGTCGATTACTTTCTCTGTTTGAAGTCTTTTTACGTCGAGAACGTGATTGTTTTCTTCGTCTTCTGCTCCGTTCTTCGGATGCGCTTCGTGATCTTGCGCGTTCGTGTGAATTTCCTGTTCAAAGTTACGTTTTGTTAAAGAATTCATTCAGCTCGTCTTCAAAGAATGTTTAGAGAATCTTTTCAACGCGTTCTTTTTTCTGTACCTTTGCGACAGGTACATATTTGACCCGTGAGATTCTGAGAATTGTCGGAAACTCGACCGAACTTGTTCGTTCTCGCAGACTGCGTGTTCGTCGCACTGTTTTTAAACGAAACATGACGTAGACGATACTTTGATTCAAATGTAAATTTAACTTTTATGTATGTTATTTTAATCTCTTTATGTGATTTAAAAGGTAAATGACTTTACTGACCGAATTTAAAGAGATTTGTTTGCGCGATTGTTCGTAAAAATATTTGTAACTATATAAATATATTCAGACGCTAAAAAATGCATCTACTGCAAGGAATGCTGTTGTGTTATTCTAAGAAGGAATCTGGTTGAGTCAGTACTTTGGTATGAAAGAAAGGATTCTTTCAAGAATGTGGGAAAAGCAAGATTGAAAATGTTTCGCGCAAAGATGGAATATTCTGCGGTACTGGTAGATATTACTTGTGGCAATAATTTATTATTTTTCGCCTACTGTAGATTCTTACTGTAGATTCTTTGTCGAACTTTTAGAAGTTGATTGCGTTGCCTGACACTTTTTACTGAAAGAAATGTTTTATAATTGTTTCTGTCAAATGTTATAAAGTCATTTTTTCTTGAAAAAAAAAAAAAAATTATTACAGTGATAATAAGGTATGAATTATTAAATACTTTTTGCAACTTGTCAATTGATTAGCAATTCTTGAATGTTTCGCATTTCCTGAGTTTAATTCCGCACATTTGTGTTTGAGTTTATTTAGCGATTCAGCGAAATTCTTCAAAGAACTTCGATCTGATGTCAAAAACGATCTAGGATTTTTACTTTTCTTGTTACTTTCTTCGTGATGTTTTTTTTCATGAGTGCTACAAAGGATAGAAGGAAATATTTAGCAAATGTATACACGCAGTATACGTACGAAGCGAGAGGAGTTAAACTATGTATGTACATGCCACAGGCTTATCATAAAGCGCGGCATTTCATGAAGATCCTTCTCAGTGATGCGGCATTTCATGAAGAATCCGCGACTGCAACTATGTGTATACGTGTTTCACGAAGTGACTAGGATTTTAACGAGATGTGCCGCCTTTCTCATAAGCTTACGAGGTACGTATGTACATAGTATTTGATATTTTATTGAACGCGTAACATATAACGTTGTGTGAATAAATTGCGATTAGAAACTTCGCTTCTTACGTTAATTTCTTTTCACTCGCAATGCACTTTGGGTCGTGACATGATGTTAGCATTTCTGATTTATTCCATTAATTGTATGTTTCTTAACTGATAATTTGCTGTAAGTTTAGATATAATTAGCATAAAATTGCACGATCACACAACAGAAAGATTAATGATATTAATAGTTTTGACGAAGCTATTTGTTACTTGTAGATCAAGGCATATTTTTCAAGATGTTTTTTTCTCGCGTCAAAAACAAATTGATTAAATACAAATCTTGTTTTACATTGTTTTTATTCATCTGCAAATATCGTCATAGACATTTTAAAATGATGTTCGACTATGTTTGAGGAAAATTCAATTTTCATGCCAGGGTAAATTTTAACCTGATTACTTATATCTTTATTTGTATGTATGCGTGCAATTGTGTCTAACTTCAGTCAAGAAAATGCAAAACCAACAACAAGTCGCGAAGAAACTTCCTTCGTTTTGTTACTTGTTTTTCATTTTTGGTTTTTGCGGTTACGCACTGCATTCGCGATGCGTATCAAACGCATCCTTGCCGCCGTTCGAATTCCGCTGCAACCGACAGCAGCGGGTGTATCGACGCCAGACTGGCGGTCTTTAGTCCGCGGCCTTGCCATCGGCAATTTATTCATCAGAATATCTTGATCGTTTCGTCCAGGCTCCGTCCATTCTGGATCGCGGGCTAGTTTTGTTCGTGTGAGATTTTCCGGCGTCAAATTTATCGCGTTCTTTTCTCGCATTTTTATTGCCTTTCTCAGAACACAAAACCTATGTGTGATGGTGTGTTCACTGCGGATTTTCACCGTATAGCAACGGCATCGTATACACGTAAATAATACGACGTTAGATACGGCAAGGTGTTTAAATTTAAACGCGTTTTACACCCTCGTAATTCCTGCAGAATGCTAGTACGCGCAACAACGTATATAGATACGAAGGTGATCGCGCGTAAGAGAACTCCGGCTGAACGTTCTTCCCGGTTATTTTAAAGAGCGTGCAGTAGCTCTATGCGAGGGTGAACGGAAAATAAGAAGGAAAAGAGACTTAGGGCGCGGCTGCGATTTACGTGCGAACACGGACGACGAATGGGATAATAACTTTTAATTGAACGCAATTTTCCAATTAACGTTCGAAGCGCGAGCGAGGCAAATCGAATTTAACTTGCGACGAACATCGAGCGATAATCCAACGTCGTTGCGCACACGCAGATGTGTGTGTAATTGCATACTTCGCTTTGCGCACTGTGAGCCCTAAGCGTCAGTCTTTGATAATTCTGTTTCCTGTTTTCTCGAAGACGCGAAAAAAATTTCTCGATATCTTATAAATAACGCGTTCAAAATTTAATTCTCTCGTTGTTGTACCACTTAAATTATTCTATTACAGACTAAATTTTGTTTGTTGGAATTTATTATACGCAATTGCGATTTTCACGCAGAGTTTTAATTTTTTTATTTTATCATTGGCAAAACTAATTGCTACTGACTCTTCCCTTTTCTTCTTTAGAACTTTAACGTAGCATCGCAATTATCAAAAGACAAAGACGTTCTTTTTTATAATCGAAGTAGTCGCTTTGCTCGAGTACTTCGCTCGCAAGCAAAGAGAATCGTCAATTCTTCAATTGGTGTTTGCATAATTGGAAGTGTTTCATGTTTTCCTTAACGGTAAATATACCCGAGGATATCGAGGCGAATGAATATAAGGATAATTGACGGCTCCGGCGGATTCATTCACCCGATATCCTCGGTGTATTGCTAAATGCAATATTCCTGTGGCGCATCCAGCTCTCGCAAATCTGCAAGGCAAACCGCACTCGCGGAAGTGAAGAAGCGCTCGGGGATCTATTTTCATCGGCGCCGATCATTCACGACGCGCAGGAATTCCCTTCGCGACTCGCGCGGTAACAGGAATTGTCGAGATGCAATTTGAAGGCGTTCCGAGACGAAGCCGATCGATTCGATCGTCTGTCACTTTACGAAAGTAATTTCAGTAAAAACCTAATGCATGCATCTATATAGAAAGTCGCATAAAACGTCAAATAAATAAATTGTTTGTAGAGTAACGAGATTGATTTTATAAATGAGAAAATTTTTATAATGATATATCGTAAAGTCTGCATTTTCGCACTACTACTAGTCGTTTTTTTGCGTGTGATGCGCGAATTATTAGAGAATTAATTTTCTCCGGAATAATTTCCCCCGGGAATTTACGCAAATCGTAAAATTGTATTTACACATTTCGGAATATCAGTTCACGTGTATTTAAATCGACCATACCTCGTATACCTTCAGTGTTAATTTTCGAAATCGATACCTCGTTATAACCGGCCACGCCGAGAGAGACTGTGGCAGGCATTGACTGGTCCATTCACACTGTTCAGTAGACAAAAAGAGATTAATATCACTCTCTCAAAAATGCGTGGAGCACTCGTGCTTAAAAGCACTTGTGAATTGGTATGCACGGTTGAATTACATGAAGGAAATGTGACGCAATTAATGGTAGACGATGGGGAAGACGCGAGAGTTAAGTGATGTCGTTCAGCTTACTCTTCTTGAGGTATTTTTACCGACAAATCGATTATATTGAATAAAGAAAGTGTGCGCGGCATAGTTAATGAAAATCCAATTTATCCATTAAGAAGTAAATCATCTCGAGGTAAAAGTTCCTCTGTCTAATTTCTTTTTAAGAGTACTTCTTGAAAGAGCGATTCTTTAAAAGAATGCATCTGTCAGCGGTATGAATCATTTGTTTCGCTATTTCGAGACACGTAGTAAGTTCGTAGTGTGTTCGCAAGTTATGAATAAGCCCTCTCATTGCTAAAGCCAGCTTGCGTAACGCGTTATCACTATTTAAGACACTTTGATATTCCGGTGATAGAGTAACAGACACTATCACATCCGACGTGCAGCTAGTCAATTCATTCGATTCGTGCTTCCTGTAAAATAATCGGTGTGGTGGAAAAGCACGTGGAAACGACGAACCGTGAAAAAAGAAGTTCATGTCCATTATATCCAATTAACGTTCGTCGTCGCGGCGCGACTTTTTAATTACGTTTACGTAAGGGAAAGCGATACTCGTTTCGACATCGGACAATGACCCTCGACATTGACCGAGGTCATTTCACCTACGCAGTTATAAAGCAGAGCTCATTCGCGCGCGACGCGTCGTTTTTCAAAAGATCGTCCTCTGCTTTCATTTTCCTCGCACGTCACAGATTCCACCCTGCAACACCCTCGGTGAAAACGACTCCCCACCTCCATCTGTCTGAGAATTTCCCTTCCGCGGGGAAAACATGTGGCTCGGGAAGATTCTCTTTCTTTACCCTCGAGTTTCATCGTCATCTGTTTTCCCTTCTTCTTCTGGAGTTTCTCCCATGTTTTATGGATGCACTTCGAGATCTTACAGAGGACGCCATCCGTTTTCTGAATATATTTATCTGTTTATTTATTTAATCCGAATGTGCTAAACGTCTTTAACAAAACAGTGTGATTCGCAAATCGTTGTTTTCTATTATTTGTAGCAACTATTACACGACTATTGCATATATATTTTTTTACAATTAAATTATGTAACGTTATATGTTTCGCGCGTATAGAATGTTGTTTAGTTTGCAATACTGTGATTATTAATGTGACTATTTTTAAAAATAAGTTTTGTTTTTTTTATGTATGATCAAAAACTAATAAGTGGCAAAATTTTTTCTTAAAACTTCTTTATCTATTGCACATGAAACGAGAAACACACGGATAAGCGCAATGCAGCAGTAAAGCTGAACTCGCGGTTTATCGGCTGCATTATAATTCGCAGCCATTGCAATAAACGGGAATATGCAAACGAAAGACTGATTTAAAATCAGTCATCTATAGAAGTCGACTGTGAATTATTCCGGAAGTTAAGCATTCGGCGATGCGAATAAAAGCAATCTCGTTGGCGGAGCGCGCGGAATGTATGTAGGTCGTAGAAAGTTGCACGAGGAAAGTGGTGTGCCGGCCATTTTAATTTATAAACGTTTTTTTGCATGCAAGATAGGGCGGAAAAGGGCAGCAGCTCTTTTTCCGGAGCTTTTCACAAGCGCACTTTATGATTTCAATGTAAAAACTGATCTCGCGCACAGAACAAACTGGAAAATAAAATCACTAACGAAAATAGAAAAATGTACGTGTAAAACTACAATGTATGTTATTTGCAGAATTCGCGAGTCCTTTGGTTTTGCATAATAACGCACGCTACAATAAATATTATCAGTACTTAGTATAAACGGGAAATATATTATCAGTACTTAGTAACGCGGCAGTTTACGAAGAGACATATCGCTAACATTGGTGATAATTGGAGTGCTACTTTTCAGATGCAAATATCCTTATCAGATAAATGACTGCATTCTCATGGGACTCGCGAGAAAAACGCATTTCTATATCGCAAAAGAAACAAAATGAGCAACTTCAAACGAAGACACTTTATATTTCTGCGTTATTCACGTCTGATTTCAGCGAATGGGCGAATTAACGATTTTCGATAAATGTAGACCATCACACACAGTTGAGAAAGTTCAGCTGACTGCGAGAGAGTTGACTAATACAGCACGCGTGTCGTTATGTTTTGCATGTATCGCGTCGTAAAATCCCGTGTGTTTCGTTTTTCGACGAAAAACTCGTTTCGGTAAGGTCATATAACGAAAGCGTTATTTGACGATGGCATTGTTAAGCAGAGATTCATACGTTGTGACTCACGCGTGTGACGTGATCACTTTGCTTATCGCTTACTTTAAACAGGTGTGGTAAAAGGAAACTCCGCTTTTAGATAAATTTTGTTTAACACAGATCTTTATCAAAATTTTGTCACTTATATTTAAATATAAATACATCATCTTCGATTTTGTTTTGTGTATAATATGCGCGTTACATTATTACAACAAATATTGTAAGAGCAAATATAATAGCATACATAATAGCAAAAGAATGCTATTATATCATTAAATGGAACTGCGCTTAAATGAATAATTTAACATGGTAACGCGCTTTAAAATATAATTCTTAATAAGCGCAATTCAAGTCGTTACATATTCAGTGGGAATTTTGCGCATGTTAGATTCTGTGCGAAAATTCGTCGGGAAATGGCACGCAACGAGCAATTTTGTACGTGTGTTGTATGTGTTTGATGTTCTCACACATGTCTAGTATCTGACGGATGCCTATAAATTCCTGGCGCTAAGGCGCGAGATGCATTATCGTTATTCCCGCTTCAGTTTCTGGCATTTCGAAGCATTCCGTGGAGAACTGCGTGAAAAAGAGAATAATATAACGGATCTTGGTCCTTGGAAGGACCGGTTACGTCAACCGGTCCACTATTTTTAACCGCGTCCTTTTGTTTTACTTTTTCCCTCTCGTCTCTTTATTCCCTTCTTTGCATTCCCCCCTTTCCTCGTCCGCATAAATATAAAACACAATTTCTTCTTTATTTGAAATTTCCTTCTGTGAAATTTCCCTGAAAAATGTTTTATAAACATCGTTCTCTGCTACATCAGTTAAATATGAGATTGCAAGTAAATATTGTGATTTGAAAACCGCGAAAATAACTCTCCAAAACACAAAGAAATATGTATTTCCAACACATACAAATCATACACAAACATATATATATACTAGAAAATCATCAATCATCAACTAGCGTGTCCATCAATGTGTTGTCGGTTTTTTTTTTATCAAGAGACGGTCATCTTTCATTAAATTTTTCAAACGTCTATACCGGCGCGCGTACGCATAGGACGCGAGGGATGACAGTCGCTCGGTCGTCTCCGTCAATCTTCGACGACGCTCGGCAGCGCAGCTACACCGCCCGGAACCGTCAGTCTCGCGCACGCCCTCAACGTGTTAGGGTATATCGTGTCTCGGTGCTGCTGTCCGGCGTTGTCCGACGCGATCGCAGAAAAACGAGCGTCTATTCTGCCGAACTGCAAATCATTCTTGATGTATTCGCGATATTTCAGACGTTCGTGAGAGAGAGAGAGTCACGTAATCGACGAGTGTCGCGTAGATTCAGTTTCGGTGCTGATAATTGAACGAAGAGAGCGAGCGAGCGACCGAGACAGAGAGGGAGAGAGAGAGAGTGAGCAAAAAGGACGACGGTGTGCGGCTCGTGATCGATTCCGCAGTGTGTCTTGTCAAAAAGTGGTTTTTTTTTCGCGGTTTCGTAGCTGGATCTCTCTCGATTATGTCAGTAATCGTGTGTGCCGGTAGATCGCTTTGACTCGTGGTGCTCGCAAGCGACCGAACCGCCCGCAACGATGTTACCGCAGACACCTGACATCATCCCGACTACACTCAACCAAGTAAGTAGCGACGGTGTTTTAGCCCCGGTCACTGATAGGAGCCGGTATATTTGGTAGATCTCACACGTTCGAGTTCAAATTTTCGTAACGAAGACGCGCGAAAGAAACGTTTTTCTAGATTCGTGATCGCGTTTCTCCACGAATTTCCATCCGCGACCAACTTCAAGTGCGAGATATCGAAGTAGAGCGATCATATACATACATATAATAGAAGATATTTTCTTTCACAGATTCGCAGCATAAAAATCGTTTTTTCTTCCGGTATCGTCTAAGTAAATATTGTGCTAAACGTCAAAACACATTAGTATCGCTACTGGAAAAATTCATAAAAAAAAAGAAAATCTTGAAATAAATAGCGTAACGTACACTTGTCCATATTTGCGATACAAAAAATTGAACTCGGACGTAGGCAAACCGGTTTTCAACGACGTCACGACGAATTTTTTGGAGTTGAGTGTATTTTATGCTCGCGTACGCTTTTGATCGTTCGCGCGCATCGCGTGTCACAAAGGAATATTTTTAATAACACGGAAAATGTGACATATTTGTACGTAATTTTGCGGAGTAGGTTAATAACTGAGCTCTGCAATTTTCCGACCGGCGCGGGTAAATTATTTTAAATCGCGATGTGTTTCGCCGCAGTTGCGCGCGATTAAACCGGCCGGCAGTGCATGCGATATTTAAAGCTCCGTTATGGGCGGATTACGTACGTTCACGACGTACCACACGACGCGCCAGGAAGAAATTGATTAACCTTGCTATCCTGTCACGGTTCGGCGAAGTCCGGACAAAATGATCGTCTTAAGGTCACACTCTGTACTTTGCGAAATGATCGGGTCCTCGATAGAACGATGTCCTCGAGGAGGAGAGAAATATTCGATCTCGCGTTCGTCCTCATTCGAAATAATACGCGCGGATATAATCAATTCGAATGCGTCTGCATACACGCACACACATACTGTAGCGAGAGCATTCTTCAGAACTATTCCAGGAACTTTAATTAAAACTTGGTCTGCGTTTTGCTCGCGTTTTGTCGCAAATAGTGAATACGCTTAGCATTGTGCAATTTTAATTTTAAAATATTGCTGTACTAATAGAAGAATGTGTGTTAATATGCGCTTTTTGAAGTAATTAGCGTGATATAATTAGAATTTTTAACGACATCGTGTCTATAAAAAAATTTTCCTGCGACGTGAAATAATAAAAAATGCAAAGTTTCTTTCTATTATTTTTATAATTGAAGAGAGGTGTTTTCCGTGCATTTTCAATGTTTTCTTTCTACGCTGTAGAAACTATAAAGACTAATGTAGGTTTTGTTTTGTTTTGTTTTTTTTCTTTTTTGTTGACGTCATATCCTTTTTCGCTGAGAACACATTTTTTTTCTTCAACAACTTCGGCGAATGTATGCGTAACGAAACTCGAGATCTCAAACAATTATGTGTGTGACAGTTTATGTGTCATTCTTGCGGAGTGACGAAAGAGCATATATACAGAAGGAGGAAGAGAAGGGAGACAACATGATCAATAACAATCGGAAGGTTTTGTGAAGGTCCGCCCGCAGCAGACGACGCGACATTGACAGCATTGACATTTTATCATACAAAGTGGTCGAGAGTGGTTTATCTTCTCTTTCATGTCATTCTGTAACACGTGTTATAATCAATCGAATGGATTGGAGTCTAAAAAAAAAAGTTATCGCGCACACACCATAAAAATACAGTATTTTTCCAAGATAGTACTCGTGTATTTATAGGAGAAAGAGTAAAACACTTGGAACAGATTAGATTAGAAAAACGTAATTTTTCATAATAAAACACAAAACTGATCTTTTTGTTGCACAGAACTCTACTATCTCGAATTATGTTTCTGATTAACTTCACACCATGTTTTGAGAAAGAGAAAAAGAGAGAAAAGATGTAGAACCGTATATTATTTTAAAGAAAGTTATCGAAGTTTCAACAGGTGGATCGCGTAAATTAATAAACTCTCACTCCGCTATACTTTGTAAATGTCTTTGTTTTAGATAGAGATGGAGTGGTCAAGTCATGTGTAAATTATAGGGATTTTCTAATATATTACATATGAGTAAAATCGATTTACGCGATAATTGAGTTCGGAATGGTAACTGCGCAATTAAAATTCACCGTTAAATACGATTGAATCAGAAATTGTTATAATTGAACAGTCATACATTTTTCGCATTTTTCCAACATATCGATTACGTTACAGAATGTCGACTGTTTGTGCTCGAGGTCAGAAATTAATATCAACAATGCGACGTGGCTCATCATGTAACGCTAAACGGCATCGTGTCGCATTTAATTAACACAGGATCTATTGAGCAGTTTAGTTTATTCAGCTCTTTATAAAAGATTATATAATTTTTCGTCGATTAAATTTCACGAGACAACTTTGATCATTGCGACGCGAAAATTTTGATTAAATTTCCATTACAAAAATTAAAGACACAGAATATAAACTGAACTTTGCACAAGACAGACGATTGTTCGCGTTCGAAACGAACATTGACTTTTTCGCGTATTCTCGATGACTCGAGATCGAAAGACAAAATCAATACGTCGCGTCTTGTTTGTCCACATCTCGATTCTACTCGTAGGTGTCTCTTCTTCCAAGATACCATTCCGTTCACCGCTCAGGTTTATCGTTCGTGGAAAGAAGGTGCGTGACGTACTTCGCGAGAGAATTCTTGAAGCGGGCCTTATCGATTGTTTCGTAAGCCAATGTTAAACAATGCGGCACCTTGTGCTCACAGCCTCGTACACGACGCGCTTCCTGCGAGAGATGTATGACTGCAATGCAAAACACATCGGATGCAATAATTATTCTCATTGAGTCATTGCCTTTCGGTTCTCTCTCAATGTTTGTCGCTGTTTCCTTACGGTTGTTCTTTTCACGCATTAATTCTCGCAAGTCAGTTACACTCGAAAGAAATACATTTGACATTTAAGAGAATTTATTATTCCAGTATATAATTAATCCACATTTTTCATAATCTGTACATTTATCGTTGCTTGTAACAGATGTTTTTATACTTATAAAAGAATTGATTTTTAGAAATGACGAATGGTAGAGTGTTTTTATCATATTTACAATCTCTTCTCTTGAATTACATATGACGTAAGGCAATCAGTGTAGCCTATTCTTGCGACAGAGATCTTGTGCTTGATGGCGGTACTTCACGAAATTATTAGACTAAGAAATGAGTACAGCGAAGTCGGTCCCGAAAGATCACTCCCACTTTAAACGATTAAGGACGATATTTGCGATTAAGTTTAACGCCTGTAGGCAGCGCGAAATCAATGTTTTGCAGTGATAGCGTTACGTTCACCGTGCCGGTGTATTCTCTCGTTGTCATTCGCGCGATTCGTCATGCGTGTTCTATGCAAATACCGCTTTATGCAAACGACGTCTATGCCACGGAAGATCTTCGCGGAAGAAGCCGCGAAATAAGTCAAGCGTCGCTCGACCTCACAACTCGAATAATGCATTGTTGCTAGATTAAACCGCGGCACAGCGAAGTGCGCAGTCAGAATTAATCCTTTTCGGGCTGAAATCTGCGGAGAATCGCGATCACGCCACGCGGTAGGTTTACAGGCGATGTGAGTGACGTACAAGAGAAAATATTCTCTTATGTCATTTCGGAAAACAGTTTTTTTGATAAATGTCTTATTTGTTCAGAAAGAAAAATTTGCATATAAATTATACACTTTGAATTCATTATCCGTTTTATTCAATCTCGCGATCATTAAGTGATTAAATTTATATAATTATGCATACACACTTTCAATATTGCGCAAAAAATTAAATTGAACATAACATAATATTGAATTATTATTGGCGTATTTACATGTCGCAAAATATTCAAATTGAATTGTTTAAGCGTACGCGCTGTACGCGTGTATAACGCAATTCTTTTTTCTTATAACTTCGAAACCAGTTTAAAGCGAAATTTGTTACGCTTAACGAGAGATCTTCCGAAAGATTACCTCCTCCCTCGTAATCAAACGCGGCTGTGCGCTTTCTAGTTACGAATACTATCGGTTGATTACAGCACTGCCGTGGGCATCTTAACAGCCGTGCTCAACTATGATTCCTGATAATGATCGATCGGACGAGAGACGTGCAGGTCGTATCGTGGATATTAAGGCGGAGCAAAATCGGTTCCGCTCTTAAATTAAACTCTGGAAATTTTAATGATTAAAAAAAATATATTCCGACGGCTAATTAGGAATCCAGCAGAAGCATGTTCG
>QVNV01027411.1:0-37633 GCA_014825455.1 Pseudomyrmex pallidus
ATGTTTCTGCACAACACCTTTGAAACGGCTCGTATTGGCCTTATATATTTCTTAGTTTGAAATTTTCACGGGCCTTTACAGATCATTTGTCAATAATACTATTTCAAAGTAATTAAGAGATTATCTATTGCAAATCTTGGAATAAAAATAGATTATTAAAAAAAAAAAAGAATTGAAATCCATACCCTTTGAGCGTGCTACAACCGGCTAGCAGGAAGGGTTGTCCAAAGATGCTTGTATTGTGGACTCTTACTAAGTAACAACTATCAGGATCATCGTTCTACACAAAACAGAGGAAGCTTTTAAAGATACAAGTATGTAAAACGAGGAGAGGAAAGGATAAGAAGAATACTTGACACGACAAAAAACCTTAAAAAACTATTTAAAAAAAAACGTTATAGAAATGACATGCGTGCAAACCTGTGACGAAGGTAAATTATCACGTTCGAATGTCGCGTATGCGCTGGCATCCTCGTAATTCCAAAGTTGCAGCGCGTGTGTATGAGTTGTGCACCACAAAGACTGATCGGTTAACCAACCTATCCTATCCTGCAGGTCACGATTAATAAGAAAAAAAAAACGAAATTTCTTTCTACAATCACTTGATATTATATAAAACTGTACAAGACAAATTTTCACTCACCACTGACGACTCTGTGTTTAATGAGTACGTTAAGGCTAGATCTTCCGAGGATTGTGTGAGATCAAATATATTTATCAGACCATCTGTACTGCCAGATGCCAAGACATCACGTTTGGTGGGATGAAAAGTTAGATGAGTGATGTCATCCATGTGGGATTCCCAGTAACCACCAAGAAGATTATTTTTGCTTTTTATCTTCGAATTGGTTTGTCTTATGTCCCAGAACAGGATAAATGCGTCACCACCTATGTGCTCCGTGCCACCAGCTATGAGCTTTTCATCGCTGCTGATGTCAAAGCTAGCCAAAGGTTTTGTCTTTCCACCTTCTGTGCTATCTAAGAGAAAATATTGCGAAGATAAATTATACCAATAGATATTTATCACACGATAAAATATCTTTCTTACATAGTTACTTTTAATCACATATAAAAAATTGAAATCAATATACCTTCAAATTCTGCCACAACCTTTCCCTTAGCTCGCATGTCGCATGCTGCAATATGTCCATCATTGGTAGCAATATATAATATGTTTCTGGAAGTAGAACTAAATTTAATTCCCACAATAGGCGATTGACTCTGGTTTAATGTAATTATCCGATTTAAAAATTGGCCAACAGAATATACCGCACAAGAATAATCTGACAACGCTGCTCCGATCCTAAATTCTGACTCGCTACATGAAACAAGTAAAATTTTGATGTAATGAAATAAAATCAATAATACGTATATGTACACAAATGTAAAATGTATCAATTGGCTTCACATCAAATCCAGATGCATAACTTAATGAATGAACACATGTACACATTCAAACTTACTGGCATTCTCAAGAGAAAGAGAGAGAGAGAGAAAGAGAGAGAGAATTATTTCACTATTGTTTATCAATATATAAAGTACAGGAGTATTGACACAAAAAATATACATGTACTTGGATTTGTTTTTGTGCAGATTTGATGTGAGATGTTTCCTTTTTAAGAAAATTCGAAAGTTGCCTTTGCGTTCCACAGACAGAGAGAATGTAATTTTGTTCGGACGACACCGACTCTTCCATCGACAGTATCAGCTCGTTTTTCCTGCGGGTTTTCCCATTTACTTGTTGTTTGTGTGATTTCTTGTCGTTCTCAACGCTCAGGTTTTGCAGCGACTCGATTATTTTCGACATGTCTCAAAATTGGTTTCGCTTCCGGATTATATTTAATATGATGCGAGTTCAATCCCCGATTAAAAAAAACATCAAAAGGATTTTTATCCCTCGATATTTACCGTGCACGGACCAGCCAGGCTTTTTGACAAACTTAAGGTGCGATCACACGCAGACCGGAAAATCGGAGCGGATTTATGGGGTGGGACTTCGAGAGTTTTCGCAAGCATAAACAAGCTACTCCGGATTTTTGACGGTCTTTCAATTTTCCGAAACGGAATTATTCTGATTGGTTGCCTTTCCCATTGCAACTCGTTTTCATTCCGCTCTTGCACAACTTGCGTGTGAAGAAATCAACCAATCAGAATAATTCCTCAAAATTGTGTCTCATTCCCGAGTTGGTAAAATCGGAATCGCTCGTTTACTTGCGATTGATTGACCTCCTACTATTTTTCCGTTCCATTTTTTTTTTTTTTTTTTTAATCTGCACGTGACCGCATTCTCATGTGCTCGATCAGCTATTGACCAGCTTCAGTGCAGCCGAAAAAATTATGTACCATGCTTACGATCGAGCGAAACATGTGTCTCTTGTGCAACATGGCGACCGGCAAGAGGCTGGCTGCAATTTTTCCACCGAAAGCTATCAATTTATTCGGCAACAATAAACTAAACAAATTTTCCCACGTTGTTTTGCAACAATGTAACACATGTCGCCGATACGTATCGTCCGTCGCGCCGACTGTCAATGCTTGGAATCGCGACAGGGTGAAAAAAAGTAAGTGCAGTATCTTGCAACTGTATTACATCATTTTTGAAAAAATTTTCAGATGTTTTTGCCTGCTTGTCAGCAAATTTGCTGATTTTTTTACTGACATACCGCATTTTAACCGTTTATATTTCTTCGTTTGTTCAACGCTTGTCGTTATCTGATATGTATTTTGTGCGTCGATGTGAGTCCAACCATGCCGACATAACCCTAACTTGTACTGAGATTGCATGCATGTAAATTCATCGTGCACATAGTTTACACAGTTTGTTTCTAAAAGTTTTATTTTTTTCGATAATTTTCCTTGCAAAGCTGTAATAAAATTTCATTTGTTATTATTATTTATTTATTACAAGAGTACATATTAAGTACACATGCTGTACAGCACATTCTACAGCATTCTACAGAGGCGCAATGCCTGTACATAGATCTGATTACACTACACTATAGAAAAAAAGAAAAACTTATTACTACCAAATTTATTGTATTGAAGTAACATATTGATTAGTACAAAATATAACACCTGAGCCTTCCTTCTTATTTCTTTCTATGTTTGCTCAAGTTTCTGTGTATTTCTATAGATTACCTGGTTTACCTTTAGCTTAGCTCTTTAAGTTTGGGTTTTTGATTATCCACCATCTTTAGTGCATGTTTAATTCTACATCGGTTTATCATCTTTAACCCTTGTTGCCCACACTTCATTTCTGTAACATAAACCCCACTTGGGGTCCACTGGACCCCAGCCTCTTTAAAAGATTCTAGAAATTACTCTAATCAGTTTTTCATCTTGAAAAAAATCATAGATACTCTCCAGAGGATGCTGAATCAAGAATCTTATTTTTGAAATCTGATTTTTTTATTATAATATGTCAAAAAAAAATGGTAAAATTTGGAGTTTTACTTACTTAAAAATATGCTCAAAGTTATGCTGGGGTTCCATGGACCCCCAGATGGGTAATAAGGGTTAATTGTATTGGTAATTTGTTAAAATAGTAGATTATCCACATTCTGACACTTTATACCATCTAGTTTTTAGAACAATCTGAGTTTGCAATTTGTTTAAAAAAAACTTGTGAGTTGCATGTTTTGTATTTTTTTACATTTCCACTGTCTGCTTTCAGATCATATCGGAAAGATATTTCAATCTTGCAGAGGCATACATATAACAAACAAATTGTTAAAACGTAACTATTACGAGATTTTGGGTGTTGCGAAAAATGCCTCAGTAAAAGATATAAAAAAGGCGTATTTTCAGCTGGCTAAGAAATATCATCCCGACACAAATAGGGATGATCCCGACGCGAGTAAAAAATTTCAGGAAGTTTCTGAAGCTTATGAGGTGTTGAGCGATGATACCAAGAGAAAGGAATATGACACTTGGGGCGCGACCTCCGAACAAATGGGAATGGGTCAGGGTCAGGGAGCCAAGGGGTATAATCAAAATTGGCAATATAGATCTACTGTTAACGCGGAGGAATTGTTTAGAAAAATATTTGGCGACGCTGGATTTGATTTTGAGGAAGACTTTACAGAGACGAAGTTCGGCTATGGTGCGGCTCAAGAGGTGTGCGAACAATACACACATTTGTGTACTTTATTTAGTTCTTAACTTTAATACATAGTATGATGAAAGCAATGATAATCTTCTTTCACACACACAGGTGATAATGAATCTGACATTTTCTCAAGCCGCCAGAGGTGTGAACAAAGATGTCGATATAAATGTCATAGATACGTGCCCAAAGTGCCGTGGTACACGTTGCGAATTAGGCACAAAGCCAATAAAATGTCCTCATTGCAACGGCACCGGAATGCAAACGATAAGCCACGGTCCTTTTGTAATGAGCTCAACTTGTCGTTATTGTCAGGGTACGCGAGTGCTCATCAAGTTTCCTTGCACCGAGTGCCACGCAAAAGGACAAACGGTAATGAAAACGTATCTCTTTTATCTAATTGACATTTTTCTCCAATAAAGAATCGCTCGCTATTTCTTTGTGATCGCTTGTTTTTACAACAGGTACAACGTAAGAGAGTAACGGTTCCGGTTCCGGCTGGTGTCGAGGACGGTCAGACAGTTCGTTTATCCGTTGGCAAAAAGGAGATATTTGTGACATTCCGCGTGGAGAAGTCCCGGTACTTCCGTCGTGACGGATCCGACGTGCACACCGATGCAGAAATCTCGCTTGCGCAAGCAGTGCTGGGTGGTGCAATACGAATAGAGGGCGTGTACGAGGATCACACGATACAAATAACGCCCGGCACGTCGTCTCACACGCGAATTCGTTTGAACGGCAAGGGTTTGAAAAAGGTCGACGGACTGGGTTACGGTGATCATTATGTGAACATTAAGATCACGATACCGAAACAATTGACCGAGAAGCAGCAAGCGTTGCTTCAAGCATACGCCGAACTTGAAAGTGACACTCCTGGCAGTATATACGGCGTGACATATAAAACAGATGGTAAGAACAAATAATAACAAAACGTCATTCTTAATTTTATCTCTTGCGATAATAGATATTAATATATATATATCAAATATATATATCTATTGATTCGCAAGTGTGTGCGCATATGTGTACGTTACATTTACGTCTGTCGTAATATTCAGTCTACTTCGTGTGTGCGTGTGTTAAACGATGTTACAACAGCATCACTTTTATTAGATCCTCAAGTCGCTTGAGTTTTTTCCTCTGTACACCTGCTCTTCTGCTAATACATTAAAAATAAACATTGTTGTTAAATTAAAAAATGCGTTTTATTGGTGTTGTATATATTCGAGGTAAAAGAATTTTTCTCGCACGAAGAAGAGTCTTACCAATAACGTTTCCAAGTTCAAACGAATATTAGGGTTCGGTAATTGATTTAACGAAAAAAAAAAAGAACATGTAAATATTTCTGGTGAATATTTGGTAACGCCTAGCTTCGACTTTGTTTTTCTAGGCACGGCAGGTCCAAAGGTACAAACTCAAGCGAGACAAGAGGAAATGAATGATCAGAATGAAGGGTTGCTTAAAAAAATTAAAAGAGCCATTTTCGGATAAGTAAATTAAGTAAGTAGATTGCAATTTAATTCTGCGCTGGTTCTTTATTACAGCCTTTTATTTGTCGTTAAATATTTAAATTACATGTATTATGAGAGCCCTAAAATATGTATGTATATTGAAGTATATATATTCGACACTTCTATTTATTAATTCAAATTCTTTCTTATATTTATTAATTCTATCTTTCATAAATATATAATGTGATGCTAATTAATAATTTGGAATTCTTGCTGGTGTATTCGTAATTCTATATTAGCATTAGTTTTACTATTTATATATTGCAACTAAATGTTTCGACGAATATTTACATTATTTTCTCCTTGTTTTCTTGGAGAAATTTCATTTTTCTTAACAAGAATTGTTTTTTAATGAAAAACAAAGTATTTATCGCGATCGTTATTGTTGAATCTTCAACGATAAAAATTAAATTTCTGTGTTTTTTAGACGTTCTATACACATTCTAATTAAAAAAAAATTGTTGAAACTACTTTTATAAAACTATTTATTTGTAGGTACGAAAGAGTGCTATTCGGGTCCGTTTAACTTGATGGAATCTATACGAATGGCAATTGGTAATGTGCCTAATCGCGCAGAACAACTCTCCGAGTCCGAGGAACATCCGGGAGACAAGTCTTTTAACAATGAATCAGCGCGTGCTACCAAAGATACGTCGAAAAGCGATAGAAAAAATGAAACCAAGGCGAAGGAAAAACAACGGCAAAAGATGGGCTAGGATGTATGAAGTTTTTATACATCAAGAGAATTTGCTACACTTTTAATCAAGTTAATAGGAAACGAGCACGATAACCGATTAATACGGTTGTACTTAGCAGCAACACACAATCGTTTGTTATTAAATTTTCCGCTTCGGCAGAAACCTTCCACAGTTAAAAAAAAAAAAAAAAAAAAAAAAAAAATTAAATAAACGAATCAGCGTTAGATATATCGTTTCGATAATCTATCTAGATGTATAGCCGTATCGTAGTATACAAAGTTTATTTGTTACGTCTTATTTAAAATAAAGTGTACATGAAAAGTGTAGTGAAAAGCTGCTGTTGTGACCTCTTGATCGAAACGGGGTGTATATTTGTAAAATAAATGCCATGAGAAACGAGCATATACACACGTTTGTATTCTCTCAAGTTGAAACTGCACCCAGAGAGTCTCGCTCATTTTTCTACTCGAGTTTTCCTACTTTTTTTTAGAGAGTCAGCTCTCCGTGTGAGAGTCGTCAGACTATCGATCGAGATTTGGATTTGAATTTAATCTTTTTAAGCCTCGACGAGCAAACCGTATTTCAGTCCGATGTTTGTGAGGCTTTGGGTCGCTGATACTCGCAACACAGCCACTACTATTGCCGCGATGGTGACGGCGCCTTCCAAATAGAGACCGTACAATATCCGCACGTGACCGACGATGGTTGAGAGACCGCCTGCCGCAGTGAAATCCAATGGAAATAGCACGCTCGCCGCGATTGGCCTCGATCGCGCTATGCCGAAGCACAGCACTCCCAAAATGTAATAAGCAACTGTGCGAAAAAAAGAACAGAAGAGTTTCTTTCAATTATTTTTCTTTTCACGTACAATTCTTTGTGTTTGTGTGTTAATTTTTTTATTTACTGATCACAGACGAGCAAATAATCTAAAAACAAAAAAAAAAAAGATGTTCTACGGGAATTCGAGGTCACGTCTGATCAAACAAAAGAGAGAGAAATCTTTTTTTTTTTTTTACAGTTTCACGCGAAAGAAGAGAGTAAAGTAAATTTTTCACCTGAACAAGCAAACAGCAGGATCTTCACCCATCTCGGCATCGTCGTGGAATAACTGGACTCCCAGTTTTCAAATCGCACGCCTCGTCTAACGAGCGCGTGTCTTCGCAGACGAAGAGCGACCATTATTCCGAAATTCAGCACGAGAAGGAAATGCGCGGGAATGCCGATTACCGCGAAAACAACTCCTACCGTGCGACCGGCGGTGGTTCGCGGAACCGGAGCTCCGAAACCTAGTAATGTTTAAAAAAAGAAGATAAGAGCAAATTACACACGCGAATGAATAAAAAACGTTTCACGTGATTACTTCAAAAGTTAATTGTTTTCTCTCTCATTATATTAACATCACCTAAAGTGGTGATTAACGATATGGCGAACAGCACGCAACCGGGAAATGTCCACAACTGTCCGCTGTTGCCGCCCTCGCCGTAACCGGAACTGACGGCCCCCAGAAGAAGCTCCTCGTGTTTGGCCACGTACTGCCGAACCTTGTCGCTCCACAACGGTTCGACGTCCTCGTCTTGTTTCGCGCGCAACTGACGCAGTTCGGTCGCCAATCCGACCGCCAAATCCTTCTGCATGTGTTTAAGCGAGACAACTTGTTCGCGCTCGCGCGGCCCTTCGGTGGCGCAAAACGCCGCGGCGCCCGCCACCGTCCAGATAACAAGCAGCCATAAAAGTCCTGCAATATACGTTACACACATCTGTGATGTGAAATTCAATCAACGTTCGAAGACTCCTGAGAACTCGTTGCAGAAATTTTTGATGATTCACGCACGGAGAAAACGTTCATTAATCAAATACAACTGTAACGAGCAATCGGAGCCTTGCAACATGTGAGACTCGTGTCGAGCGCGCTATTACCAAATTGCGAAAGCGACAGTCGGCCCAAGAATCTCAAGTATTTCCAAAACCTCGACGATTTCTTCGGTCCCGATGGATTCTCACTGTCTTCCTCGATGTCTCTGAGAGACGGCAAGACTCTCAGTCGCAGCGGCAGTCCCTCTACGGTCTGAATAGCAACGGACTTTGTCCGTTTCGTTCGTATTACGCCATTTTTCAAACGAGGCGAGATTTCCGAAGACATCGTGGTCGGCGTGTCTGTAAATAATATAAACTGTTTTAGAGAACACGCGCGTGTATATAAAAGTAATAGATATGTATCTACGTAGATTGCGAAAAAAGTCGCTCTTATATACGCGCAAGAAAACGGATAAGAGCGAGCGAGTTTTTTTTTTCGTCAAGTTCGAAGTTCCGCTTGATTCGTCATCGTGTGTCGAGTGGAATAAAAAAAAAACTTACTTAGATCGCATTTAAAGTAAATGTCACACGGTGCCGATTGTAAATTCTCTCGATGAAAGTTGCATTAGCGCAAAATACACGCGTGTATACGTGCAAGCGGTGATCGATTGAAACTTTGTAATAGATATGTATATAACGGCTGTTGTTGTGCCGCTTTTCTTCTATAACCGGTGTGTCGCACGATATACGCTGCGCTTTTTTCAATAAATTTTTTTTTTAGAAAAAGAGAAGAGGCGGAAGTCGTTACAGAATATTTTTTAATTGCACTGATTGTTCGGTTCGACAACAATTGTTGATATTTACGAATTGTGACATACTCTCTCTTTCGTCTGCTATTATTTTGCAGTTTAACGCGATTTAAAAACATACTGTGGTAATTAGTAAGTTTAGCGTTGTAATAAATATTTATTTGTTACACCAATATTTCGGTCAACTAAAACGCCGCTACGGAAATTTAATGATGTGGTCAAAATAATATAATTACTTCGAGTAAAAAAAAAAAGTGACTATTAAACAGTACTTTTAATTTTTGAAATAAATATTATTTTGTACAAATAAGATTTATTTTATACAAATAACATTTATTTGTACTATACAAATCGTTAAATTTCTGTAAATTTTAATAATGAACATTATTTTTATACAAATAAGATTTATCTTATACAAATAATATTTCTTTGACTATATAAATCGTTAAATATCTGTGTAAGTAATTTAAATTCAAACAATTTTTAAATTATCCACCAACACTACAAACGACATCATTTAAAAGTCGTTAAATATCTGTGTATATAGATTGTAAGAAATTTAAATTCAAACAATTTTTAAATTACCCACCAACGCTACAAACGACATCATTGTCGTCGTCGTCATCGTTCGCTTCGTTCTTCTTTCCGCGATCCTCCGTCATCTTCACGCGAAACTCCATGACGCGACGACGAGCGGCATCCTTGATAAGGTCCGCGTCCTTGATTCGAGGATGAATCAAATTTCTGAAGACGCGACGACCTTTCCTGACACCGGGAGGTGACCGCACAGAAGACGAACGCGCAACATAACGTTCGCGTAATACGTGCGACACAGACGTCGGGGCGCGTAATAGCGTCGCGACGTCCGGCACGTCACTGAGAGGCGTCGTGACGCCCCCGACAGCGGTTGGAGGCCGCGGAAAAAGAGGCACATTCATATGAGCTAACGTTAAGATCGGCCACGCTGTGATCACACCATCACTCTCTCGGCCCGCGATTGCGATCTTCCAATCGATCGTATCGTTTACGTGGCGTCAACGAAAAGCAACTGCACATATGTAATTCGACTTTCTCGCTTCGATTTTATTAGCCACGACATCACATTCTCCGAAGATTTACTTCAATCGGAGAATAACGTGCACTTGAATTGTCACATCTGACGCGCGACGACTTTGTATTTTGTTTTTGATCTCACACTTATACATTGAACACTTTTTGTGGTAGAATAAGTTTTTATGTTCATAACTATTAGATCTATGTAATCTTCTGTCTACAGTCGTTCTTCATCTACGCGCGCGAATTTATTTATTTCGCGTCGTGATTTCATTCTTACGACGAAAGCAACACGTTAGTCGTTTTAATTTTGACATTATCTGGCTCTGTGTGCGCCAGATATTAATTATTATTATATAATACGTCGTTTTTTACGATAGTAGAATTTGATTTCTCGATTATGCAGCGAGTTAAATTTTTTTTTCTCCCCCGTTTTGTCAGCCATATATATAACATCCCGTTTACTCCATCCGCGTTTCTTGCAAAAGCTTTTTCTTTATTCATGATAAAGACCGGATCGATGAACTTTGCACGGAAACATGTTTTATACGTTTCATTATTAAGTAATATAGGTACTGTCTTCTCTCCACTGTTGAGTACACACTATATAAAATTACGATGACAAATTAAGTAAACTTCTTTTTTTTATAAAATTTTTACTAAAATGTTTTTGCGTATATTTTGCAACTATAAAAAAAGTGATAAATTATATTATAAATATTAAATTGAATAAATAAATATATTATAAGTAGTAATTTATAATAAAAATTTATAATAAATATATATTATAAATAGAAATTATATAATAAATATAGAAATTATATTATAAATATTAATTAAACATAATCCCGCGATGCGAGCAAACGTGATTAACTTTTGTTGAAAAAAGTAACAATTTACATACATATTATTATTATGTTAAATTTTTACAAAATTTTTGTTATAGTTTTATGTGTTGATATATTTTTATCTGTACGTGGCGTGTACGTATTTACAGTTTGTGTCAAGATTAGACGTTGCACATCTCTCTGACACTCCTCTTATTATATAACACGGTTTTAACGTTCTGATTTTAAAAAGTTTACAAATTATCAATCTCCAAATCAAAAAGTGAAGAAAAAAATAGAGAAAAACCGTTGGGCGAGCACGCGGAGGCGATTTGTTCGGCCCAGAAGAATTCGGAAACTACTAACTGATCTTTCGTAGAAATTCGCGCATTCGGGCGGCGCGTTGCACCGACCCACACAACCGGAAGAAATGTGCTACCGCTACAGATGTGTGTATATATACAACTAGTAAAATTAGAATTCAGCCTTGAAATCAATGACGACGACGACGACGACCCTAAGCGCCGCGCGTATATATCGCCACGTCGTTCCGTCTAATAATCGCGCGCGCGCGAATATACGTTTGTATTTGTATGGTTTAAAGACGGGTTTAATCCGCGCGCGATCACGCGAAATTCGTCATATGTTTAATCGAAGATAGGGATGGAATACACGTGTATATGCGAATGCACACGTATTTCGCGTGATTGCGCGAATTAAACTCGTCTTAAACTTCCTTAAATCTTGTTAATAAGAATTTGAAACAAAAAGAACTCCAATAGGCAAATTGTAAAAATATTGCACAAATTAACGAAACTATGCAACGATTGCATTAAGATGATTCGCCGTAACGCAACAGTTTTGCCAGAATAAAATTTTGTATATAATACAAAATATAACTTGGGTACATTAATGCAATATTTTATGTTGCAATATTTCTACATTATAATTTAGAAGTCATTTCTATAAACATATACATGAAGTAATTTGATTTTTTCACGTGCAATTTCAACATTTCTACATGTTTTAAACATCATCATAGCTGAAAGTTTTTTCCTAATTATTGAACAATTCCTTTTTGAATTTAATTTTGCAAATATACCGCTAAGATAATTCGCCATATCGTTATTGGTTTGCTGAAATAGTAGTATTTGGGAATTAATTTTGCAAACAACTACAAATATTTTGTAAAAGACCGATGTTTTCTATTTTTTTAAATATATCTACATATAATTGCAAATCGCAATTTTTATGCGAGATTTCGTCACATAATTGCATAAATGTTTTTTTCTATCAGGGAACGTAATGTTTCCGTTGATAAAATGAAGTAGTGGTTTACACCCTGAGGGAATAATAAATGAAAATGTGTGCATATTAACGTTACATATATACTTTATATATTTTATATACATGTTTCCAACTAGCATACTCAGTCAAAATGACGTCAAAAATTAATGATTGGACCAATTTTTGACGTCATTTTGACCGAGTATATGCTAGTTGAGTTTATTTTCCATAGTAAACATATATATCACGTGTTTCTATTACGCGAAACTGAAATGACTGAATTGATCGACTTCTGTTTAGTCTCAGTTGACTTGGATTGAGAAAGTGAAGAAAAAAGTGTTTATGTATTCTGCCGTCTTTAATTTAAAATTTCCTATCTCGCGCACTTTTGCATTTTTCAAGATATATTGAAACATTGCAAGTTGCACGCATGTTTTATCTTCTAAATGAAGCTGGAAAATCCTAAAAGGCTTTGTAGACGTCTAAAAAGTGTCTAATTTACTTGTCCCAACTACCGATGGCACAAACAAAAGAATAAAACTTCAGTTTTTTCGATTCTTCCGATATGTCAGATGAGATAGTAAAAGAATTGTAAGATAGTAGAAAGAATGGTTTTAAAAAACTAAGTAGAGATAAGAAGGAAAGATTCGAAAGAATTTACAACGATAAAGTTAGAGAAGGAAAAAGGTAGGATCCTAGCAAAGTTATGGAAAGAGAAAGAAAAAAGACTTAAAGACTTTAATAGTAAAGAAGTGCAAACAAACTCTAGTTCGGTGTGAAGAAGAAGAAAAGGAAGGTGTAAAAAAACTGAAAGGAAAAAATAGTAAATGCAGAACTGAGGAAGTTGTGATATTATAGAATACATACAAAGAAAATTAGATTAAGTTAAGTAATTTATAAAGAAGTTGAAAGGCCCGATACGAGACTCAGAACACTGGATGTTGGTGTGTTAAATTGTTTGTATTTATTATCAAGACGTCAGACGTTTCGATTCATGTATAGAATCTTCCTCAGTGACAAATATGTATAAATTCAAAGATGATACAAAAGATGATAAAAAGCGTAGTAAATCAGATGCTCAAAACAACCAGAATAAAAAGTCATTTTTGATGGTTGTCAAAAATGAAACAGAGAAACGTTGTAACGAACTGTAAGAACATTTTGAGGAAGTAATTTACTGATTAAGTAATTTACTTGCGATATATAAGGTTTTAAGAGAATATGTTAATATAATTGTGACGTATGATAGTAGATGTAAGAAAACCAAAAGAGATATTGTAAGATAAGTGTGTGTAAGAAAGATTGAAAGGAGAGGAGAGATAGCTTCTCTGATGAGGAAAACATTTATAAAATTATGTGACGAAATCTTGCACTAAAAATTGCGATGTGCAATTATATAGACGTATTTTAAGAAGTAGATGTAAAAACATCCATCTTTTATAAAATATTTGTTTGCAAAATTAATTTCCAAATACTATTTCGGCAAAAAACAATAACGATATGGCGAATCATCTTAGCGATATATTTGCAAAATTAATTTCAAAAAAAAATTGTCCAATAATTGAGAAAAAAAACACTTACAATTGTAGTCAAATAAATAAAGCAAAGAAGTTAAGACACATGCACACGGCTAAAAGAGAAGTAAGTAAAAGGAAAGAATTGTAAATCAAGTTCTCTTCTTGGCCAATTGGCTGAAGTGTTAATAAAATAATAATACATGTATATGTGTGTGTGTAGATATATTACATTATATTGCATTAATTAATAATTGCATTGCATTTTGTACTATTATATATAATAATTTCAATAAATAACTTTCAAATACGGCTCAGTAAAAACAAAATAATAGAAGAGAGAACCTAATGAGCCTCAAGTCTGATCGAAACGTCCAATATATACATTACTACGTAATTTTGATTATTTGTCCAATGTGCCATCTTGGACTTGAGGCTCATTGGGTTCTTTCTTCTATCATAATAATTTTATTTTATATTATAAAATAATTTTGTACTGTTATATAATGTACATTTATTTCACACAGAACAGAAACTCCATTAGACGTCCAATAGACGTCAATCCATGCGATATCTAATCCATAGATGTCGAATGTAGTTTTTATATGAGACGTATAAAACTAATTAACGCAAAATTTATTAATCTTGTAACGTTATATCATAAAGAAATAAAAAATATTTCCATATTCACTATCACACCTTATGTAAGACCTAGACTTGCAATACGCCGCAAGCGCAGCATATATCACGCGATATGATGTTTTGCCTGTTATTTCTGCAATACGCAGCAATAACCAGCATTGAGAACACGATAAGTCGAAATCTCGGAATTAGAATATATGTGTGCGTGTATTGTTCTCTCTGTTTTTCTCTCTTGCAATGTTTACTATTTATTATCATCACGCGAAGATTTTTACGTCTCCTTATAAGAAAACAGCAATAGTTTTTTTAAACACTGCCGCAGAAGCAGCGGTATTTAAGCTCATTGATTTATTGATTATTTCCCGTTTATTATCATGCAAACGTTTGGAGCACGGCTCCGTTGTAATACATTCAATCCGATTGCTTGTAAAACTTTAGCAACTTTGCTTCTCGGAATTTCAGCATTTTGTATAAAGTGATTCTTTTTTTAATTTTTTTTTTTTCAAAATTGTAGAGTTTGTGTGCGAAGCGAAAAGGTTTGAGAGAGATAAATAAATTAAGTAATAATTAAGATCTACATTTCGCTCTCATGAAACGAATAATGATACAAAAGAGAAAAAGATTTCACGAAAGAAAAGCGGCTGTGTGTGATCTCGATTGCGCTTACTCTGCCTTGCTCCATCGCCAACGCGTTTGCGCAACATCGATCTGCAACATTTCGCGGTATTGCCCACGTATAACGCCGTGTCATGTCAGTTCGACGGCGGATGTTCCTCGGAGAACTCGCTGTTTTTGTGCCTATATAATATGGAATATTGTTGCATCGTTCTCGATCGACCGCGAGATCGAGATATTTCCAAGGTGCGTTTGACCAAAACACTATACACGCCAATCAAATGCCAATTAGACGATATATAGGTATAGACTATATATATATTTTTTTTTATTTATTTATTTATAGAATGATTTCCGTTTCACTGCAGATATTTTTATGTCAATGGAAAAAAATCAAGTTTTAGATTTATGTTGGAAACGAGTCAGTTAAATACGCGTGTCTGTTTCTTTGCTTTCAACCAGACCACCCCATTGCTTCATGTAAAATTAAACGTGGTGATGAAATATATTTTTTTAAATTGGTTATTTATTTATTTTTTTTTTTTTTTTTTACGCTGATAGATCGGAGACGTTGATGTGACAAATTGCAAATTGATCGAATGTTAAATGCACACAGTCCAGACGAGAAAGCGATGCGCAACCTCGCTCGCAGGCTGTTAGTATGGCTGACATTGGCGCTGTCCTTCCTGTTAGCCACACGTTTGTTGTTCGGCCACGACTCTCGGGTACCGGCGCAAACGACAACAACGACGACGACGCTCCTCCTTCGCGACGACGTCCCTATAATGACGGATCGTAGTAGCCACGTGAATTCGCAGCAGGCCGTAAGACCACCACCACCCTCCTCTTACGCGGCGGGCATGTACATGGCGGGTCGGCAACCCCGCAACGAAAGTGCCTGCAAATGGTATCACGGCTTGCCGGATGAACTCTCTTATCCACCGTCCAGGATCAATTGGAGCCCCGAAATCGGCGAGAAAAGTCCTTACAGGTAGACAATCGCGGTTCTCGAAAGGATCGTCTGTCTCTTCATTAATCACATTCTTGGCATCGATATATCGATAAAACATATCGACATATGTACGGACGTTAGAAAACAAATGTAAATCGGTATAGGAGTACGGAGAAAAAAGTTTGCTGGCACGGCAAGCATGTTTTTGTGCTGCCATGTGCAATTAAATTTCGCCAATTAACACCGAGACAATGAGAGAGAAAGAGAGAGAGAGAGAAAGACAAGGCTATACATATACATACTTGTTAAAAATAGCTGTTGGATTATCAAACAAAAATGTACTTCGCTGTAAAAACAAAGATGCATTTCTTCTACGTGTATTTTGAGAAGCAGTATGCAATTAAAATAACAATTTTGCCGTAATTAAAATACCAATTGCATAAAAGTTACATCTCAGACTTAGTTTACTCTATTTTTTTTTCTAAACTAAATGTTTGCAACAAATTATGCTCAAAAGAATATTCGCGTCTTTAACACGAGGAAGTAACAAAAACTCCGCATGTTGTTTGTGCTGCCATATGTTGCAATTAAATTTCGCCAATTAACATCGAGACAATGAGAGAAAGAGCGAGAGACAACGCTATATATTTGTTAAAAATAGCTATCAAATTATCAAACAAAAATGTACTTTGCTGTAAAAAACAAAGCGATACATTTCTTCTACGTGTCATTAAGAGCATTATGCAATTAAGATAACAATTTTGCCGCAATTAAAATGCCAATTGCATAAAAGTTACATCTGAGACTAGTTTACTCTTTTTTTTTCAACTAAATGTTTGTAAAAAATTATGCTCGGAAGAATATTCGCGTTCTTTAACACGAGGAAGTAACGAAAACTCCCGGTTGCTCTTGTACGTCAAAAAATGTAATATTAGCCGGTGTTTTGCTGCGACGGCGAGATTCTTTTTCTCCGTGCAGGATTCTGCCGTTTGTGTTGCGCGGCGCCGCCGATGCGACGACGAATAGGTTGCCCCAGGTCACGCTGTCCACGCACGCCACCGCGGATCAGGTTTACAAGATCGTGGAACTAGCCAAACGGTGGGAGGGACCGCTCAGCCTGGCGGTGTTCGCGCCAGGCCTCGACGCCGGCCTCGCTGTCGCTCAGCTTGATCGGGCCTGTCGGTGCGAGTTTGCCATGTACAAGGTCTCCTCAAACTTCCTTGCCACGATCGCGAATCTCGCGTGATCAAAGCACACGTAACGCCCCCCCGTGTAATTGTCTCTCTGATTTCCCGAGAAGATTTCATTTGGTTTTTCCGTTGACGCGCGCGAGAGAGAGAGAGAGAGAGAAAAAAAATTTTGTAATCAGAGAACGTAATCGAGAATTTTTATAAATGCAATAATGTACACATATATAAGCTTTTAGAAACACCGTAAAGAGTTTTGGCAAAATTTTATTAGCAAACAAGCAACGTTTTTTGTTAGTAGAAATCGATCTTCGCGTAAAAATTATTATTATTTTCCAACTTTGCGCTTTACACAATTTTTAGCATAGATATATATAGCATATATTAGATTAGTCTAGCTTTCACGGTTTGAAATATATCCGTAGACTAGTCGCGCACACAATTTTTGTACTTACATAACGGAGCATTACTCATATACGTCTGCTCGACACGCATCCACCGAGGCGAGACCGAAACACACGAACAAACACTATGATAAGCGTGTGATTGACGTAGAGACGTCCGTTTGTAATCAGCATAATATCATTTTAATTTAATGCGGAATACGAATTAATTGAGATCGTACAAATGTTTAATTATTCTTCGCGTGTGTGCGCGTGTCTGTGTGTGCGATCGCAAATAAAAACTTTGATACAGGGAACGCCGCAACCGCCTACATTTTTTTTTTTTTTTTTTATTGCACTTACGAGAAACAGAAATTTCACACGCGCGATAATTGCGCATTGCACGTGTCTTATTGAGAAATTTCAAAATTGATGAAACATTTGTTTCTTCAATCGGATGTGTAAAATTATACTCAAGTTTCGCATTCGAGATAAAAGTTCTGTATCAGAAAATTACGTTTTTATCTTATCTGAATATTGTCAACTCTTTTCCCTGCTATTTTTTGTTGTTGTTGAGGTAAACGTTTTGATAAACGATATAAGACACACTGCACTATATATACTCACACGCTACGGAATCATTTTGTATTTAAATGACGAAACGATTATGTATTTAGTTTTTTTTTTCTGTAGATTGCGCGTGTATGAGAGATTGATATTACAAACATTATTCAACGCCAATAACACAGATCTGTTTTTTTTTGTTTAAGAACTAACAGCGTTTTCTTACGTAGTTTTGTGCACGAATCTGGCCTCGGAAAGTATCTGCCACGTCAGGGTTTTGAGACAAATAGGGTAAAATGGTCCAAAACTGACGATTTTAAATACATTGTATAACATTTAAATTTCGGTAAGAATTTTCGGCGCGACAACATACTGTCAACTTTGTTTCCTTGTTTGTAACTTTTATTAATTTTTGTAATCAGCTTTCCGCTGATGACGATTCCGAACTCCTTGGAGATCGAAACGTTCGGAAAAACTACGATAAAAACATTTTAATACAAAAACAACCTGTATATTGGCTCGACATCGGCCTAACTTATCATTTGTATCATTTAAATATATTCGTAAAAATATTACGGAGAAAGCAAATTATTTCAAACATTTTTGTTAATGACTTCTTATATAGTACCTACTATCCTTCCTTTCTTTTCAAAAACCCATTTTTATTTTCTAACGTGCGATGTTTTTTCGCCAAGATGTACCACTTAGAAGTCACGAACTTTTCGAAACACACGAATATATATAATACAGCACAAGTAAACTGAATATATATTTCAAACACGTTTAAGAGTTGTTAAATTTAGTTTACTTATGCTAGAGTGCTCAGTTCCTTAAACTTGAGGATGAAATGGTGTAAAGAACAGAAATCGCACATTAAAAAGTAAAAAAAGGAATTTGGAAGAGAAAGGACAGTACTATAAAAAGCTAGTAACAAAAAATGTGTTTTGCCGGGAAAAAATGGATTAGATCTAATTTAAATCTAACGAGATAAAAAAAAAATTAGATCTAAAATAAATCTAAATAGATACAAAGTAGATCCGAATAGATATAAAGTAGATATAAATAGTTATAAATAGATCTATGTAAATTTGCACTGTTATTTATCATTAGATCTACTTTGTATTTAATCAGATAAAGTAGATCACTTCATCTGATCTGCTCGGATCTGCTTATTATTTAAATAGAGCTGAGCAGATCTTACATAGTAGATCCAAGTGGATATAAAGTAGATCTAAAAATAAATAAAATGTAAATTTACATTTTGATCTATTTAGATATCTCTTGTATCTATTTAGATCTACTTTGTATCTATTTAGATTTACTTTAGATCTAATTTTCAATTTTTTTTATCTCTTTAGATTTAAATTAGGTCTAATCCATTTTTTCCCGGGTTTTTTTTAATATTTTCATAAATATATAGTCAAAATCGTTATTTTTAGGCTATTTCACTCTATATATCTCAAAAACCTGACGTTATAGGCAATTTCTGAGAGCCAGATTCGTGTTCAGCGCAAAAAATTACGCAAGAAACCACCATCAATCTTCAAACACCCTTAAATTTGCAGGCCTGTGTAATTGTTGCACGACCGACACGACCGTCTAAGACTTATCTTGAATACAATCGACTCACTTGAGACACAGTATCATTATTACTATACGCTTTCTCCTTTCCGTATCTTTTCTTTTAGGTCTTCGCACAATTCAATATGGTCATATGTGTCTCTGTAATAATCCCGACACCAGGTTTCCGTCCACCTGGTGTTTCCGGTTGGTCAACCGCCTGTCCTAGGCACGATCGGTGATCGCGCTCAGGGAGGTGACTGCGCCGCAGTGGATCTTCAGTCGCGGCAAGCCGAGACCGAGAGACAAAAGAAAAGCATGACATATCCGATCAACGTCGCCCGGAACGTGGCGAGAACGGCGTCGAACACATCTCGCGTGCTGGTGTCGGACATCGAGCTGCTCCCGAGCGCGCAGCTGGCATCCAGCTTCATGGAGATGGTCCACGAGAGACCGCCCAAGGTCGGCTTGGTCTTCGTTGTCCCCGTCTTCGAGATAGAGTCGAGCGAGCCGCCGCCGACGACAAAGCGCGAATTGCTCGCCGCTTGTCGCGCTGGTCTGGCGGTTTATTTTCATAAGTACGCGGTTTCTCTTAAATCAAATAATTAATTTGATCGGTATTTGCTTTCCTTTTTCTTCCTAAAACTCGCGAATGAATTATTTGTCTTGATCGTGTTGCGTACGTGATGATCAACACACAGAGATATTTCAGATTCCTCTGTCCGCACTGCCAACGATTTCCGGGACTGAACAGATGGATGTCCAGACCAGATCCGGGGAGAGTTCGACCGTTGATCATCACCCGGCGGGAGTATCCCCATCACAGATGGGAACCGGTCTTTATCGGCACACGCGAGGATCCGCTTTACACGGAAGAGATGTCCTGGGAAGGGAAGCAGGACAAGATGGCTCAGGTGCCTGACAACGTCTGTTTTTGCGAACAGTTTTCTTCAAACGTAACACAAATGAGAAATTTCAACAAATACGAGGAACTTTAAAAATTAATTTGCCGAGGAGTAAATTTGCGCGTGCAACATCGCGTGGTTTGCAAAGCGTTTTTCTTTTTCGTTTAATTTTTCAATTTTTTGCTCCACATTAATTTTAATTAATTTGTTAAATAATTTTTCTAGATGTTCGAGATATGTCTCTTGAATTATCGACTGGTCGTGCTCGACGGAGCGTTTTTTGTGCACACGCCCGGAATTAAGCGAAAACCTCGGAAGATCAACGTCGCCACGCAGGAGTTTTTCCGACCGCACGAGAGAAGAAACGCGAAGATCTACCAACGTGTGATCAAGCGTCTGATCAAGCAATATCCGGTCAATCGCAAATGCTCACAGTGAGATTTTTTAGAAATCGGCACATATAAAAAATGAGAAAGAAACCGCTTCTCGACACACATACGGTGCCTGCAGTGTTACATTCTCACGTACCAGTGCGATGATTAGGAAATAATTTTTCGGTGACATCGAGTTTATTGATTATTATAGAGAATCTGCAAAAAGAGAAAAATATTCACGTTGTTTTCTCATCGCAAAAATAAAGGTTTTTATACACAAGACGAATTTTTGACATAAAATTCATTTTTTTAATACAAAACGCATTTTTTTCTGGTTTTCCAAGAGAAAAAAATAAATTTTAAATAACATTACCTTATACATGGAAGTGTGTGAGGCACATTAATCTTTGAATCACTCGAAAATTTTACGTATGAAAAAATTGCTGCCGCAAGTTGCACAATTTTGAAAAAAGATTCATCACGTAGTGCGTATAACGTTACTTTTTTTTAGAATGTAAATAATAAAAATACAGGCAGTGACGAGCGTCAATGTACAAGCGTGTCAGCGTATAACGTGATTTATTTAAGCAAATGCTGGACAAGCTCCATTCTGAGATGTGACGTTTGTTAATTTATTACATGTTTGACCGGATTGGTGGTCTCGCGGCCTGAATGTGAGGTCTGCGAGTTTTTAGGGAGGTCCCGAGTTCAAACCCTACCACATGTTTGGATTTTTCCGGGCTGGTCGAATTTACCGACTGAAATGCAAATTTAAAAAATCGGACCTCCAATCAGCCGGACTTTCAGTTTCTTGTTGCGACGTTTGAGATGTTCTGAGGTACGACATTTGTTAGTATATATTTTTGGAGCCTGTTAGCGCATTTGCTCAAATAAATCATCATTATATGACGCCGACACCTTGTTATATTGGCTCGTTTGTATTTTTATTATTTATTCCAAAATTTTCACGAGCAGTTTTTATTTTTAGTTTTTTTTAATAAGTGGAGATAAAAAGATCTCGCTGCTCTTTTATTCCGATGAAAAATTTCGTTATTGTTGCATGCAACTAATTTTTTATTATACACACGTGCGTTTTGTCAGCGCGAAGATTCGCGCGTTACATCTCGCGAACTTGCAAAATAGATCAGCACACCAGTCGTCTCACACAGACAATAACGTCCATTAGACGTCCGTAACACGTGTCCATGTGTGAACGTCTAATGAACACCTATAACGGAGGTTTGTATAGAATGTTGTTTGCGCGTGGGATATATACGTAAGTACAACGAGTCTCTGTAACAAGAGTCGTGACAAATTATTATCACGACATTGACAGCTCGCGTGCGCTTGTTATATTTTTGATGAGTCAAGATTTTCCATGTTTTTCTTTTGCATTGTTTTGTCTAAAAAAAAAACATGTTTATTTTTTGTTATTTCTCTTTCATCCAACAATATATTTTATTTAGAAAACGTTCACAATTATCTTGTTGTTTGCAATCATTTTATAATTGTTTTTTTATCTACGTTAAAAAATCATTTTACAATTGTTTTTTTATCTATGTTAAAAAATGACTTTCTTCTATGTACAAGGTTTTTTAAAATCCACGCAAAACTATATATGCGCGCGCGTGTGCGAGAGAGAAATCCCACGTAGACGCTATATGTAGAAGAACACGAGTGTGGAGTGGACAATAGGAGGAAGAGCGACGGGAAGAAAGGGAATAAAAAGAAACAGAGACTGTGTCGACGAGGAGGAAGACAGACCCACGGACAAATGGATGTTCTGTCTGAACAACCAATGTCCTAACCGAGCGCTGTAGTACGTCTCTCGTCTCGACAACATGTCCATGACAGCGCGCACGATTTCCTGCAATCAATGATAAGACTATTTATGAGACTATTTTCCCGAATCTCAGACTCCGAAAAAACGTCATCCGATAAGAGAAGCGCATTTACGGCGCCGGTTGGCGGTGTGAGTCGTCTGTGCGAACGGAGCATTAGTCACACGCGGCCAATGGGCTCGTTATCTCGATCATACGACGCCGAACAGCGGTAGTCGCGGTAATAATAATGACGGTGCGCGATATAGCGATTAGAGACCCTGACCGGCAGTTTATTAGAAGCGAATAGAAACCTCGACATAGTTCGCTCGCCTCATTCGGTCGTCGCTGTTTCCGGACACGTTACCCAAAAAGTAACTTCCTTATCGCGCTCTCCTCCCTATTATATTTCGTTCCGTATTGGCGCGTGGGGAAGCATCGGTGCATATTCGATACGATCGAGCGTGCGCGCACACTATCGGGGGAGAGGAATAGCCTATACACACGCATTTTTGCCGCTACAACCTACAAAGTCTACCTACAACCGTCATCGTCGTCGCAGCAGCGCGGAAACGGCCGCAGCCCGCAACACGAGGAACACGACGCGCGCACGTCGTCGTCGCACTACCCGTCCGTCCAGCAGTGGTGTGTTTCAGATCGCGTGATTTATGTCGGAGCGTTTCCCGGTAAGTTCGCCGCGAAAAAAAAATCCCGCCACATTCCCGTCTCCTTTGCTGTCACATCTCGCGATTGCGGTTATAATACTCGCGCGCACGAACGTGGTATTATTTTCTTCTCAATCATCTCGAGCGAGATCTAAACTTTTTTTTTTTTAATTGTGCTTAGTCAAAATAATGGAACAGAAGCTGTGTGAGGCGGTGTGAGAGTGATTTGTGCTGATCGTTTGCGGTCTCTTATTTATTTGTTTCTGTTTTTTTTTTCTCTCTCTGTGACTTTGCAGGATACAATAACATGAATATTTTGAGAAACATTTCGGCGGCCTTTTGGTCGCCAGATATTTGGTTACCACCTAATATCACATGGAAAGACATCAGTCCGAATGCAGACAATAAATATACCAATTATCAGCATTTAATATATCCTATTTTCATGGCATTCGTTCTTCTAGGAATAAGATATACTCTTGAGAGGTAAGTTTGTTTGTTTGTTTTTTGTTTTTTAATATCAATGTATTATTTAGTTTTTGAAATACTTTGAATACATATACATATGTGTATGTTATATACATGTTATGACATTATAATGTGTATACACACACACATATATAACAACAAATAATTAATTCTGCAGAGTTGTGAGAAAAAAGTTTTTATATAAACAACTTTTTTTTTATAGATATTGGTTTGCTCCCTGTGGAAAATCCCTCGGTATAAAAAATACCAGAAGCAAAAGGGCGCAACCTAATGAAATGTTGGAGAAAGCATATCTCAGTAAGAAAACTAAGTATAAGCAAGTGAGTGTTTTAATTTATTCTATGAAAAAACAAAAAAGATCAACTTACATAATCAAGAGTGGCAGAGTTTTTATTTACTCTTCTTTATCCAGTAGAAAGGTTATGTGTAGAATAGAAAAATATACTACTGTCAGAAAACAATATATAGTCATATATATATATTTTACATATAGCAACATAGAACAATTTTAAAGAACATTAATTACTAATTGATTGACATTTTTATCTTGTATCATCTGCACGTTAGCATCTTGTAACACGCAACTGTGTTTTAAGATTGTGGCATTGGCTAAACAATTAGATTGGTCCGAAAGACAGGTGGAAAGATGGCTTCGCCTACGTCGTTCCCAAGACAAGCCGTCAACTCTGACAAAATTCTGTGAAAGTTGGTTAGTCGTGTCTCTTTCTGCAAATGTTGAATGAGGTAACGCTAAAAATATAAACTTACAACCCCTTCTTATTCGATGTAACCTTTTCTACAGTTGGAGGTGTTTCTATTATACATATTCCTTCCTGTATGGCCTTATTATTCTATGGGACAAACCCTGGCTTTGGGATATAAAGAATTGTTATTATAATTATCCATATCATCCTGTTACCAATGACGTGTGGTGGTACTACATGATATCAATGTCATTTTATTGGGCATTGAGCTTCTCTCAATTCTTCGACGTGAGGAGAAAAGATTTCTGGCAAATGTTTATTCATCATATAGCCACAATTTTGCTTATGTGTTTCTCGTGGGTCGGAAACTTAACGAGAATTGGATCTCTAGTTCTGCTGGTGCACGATTGTGCAGATATATTTTTAGAGGTAAGAGAACTCGGATGGGGAGGGGGGGGGGGGGAAACATCCCTCAATAACTTTATATTTCAATTCGTATGCGTTTGTAACTTGTAGGCGGCAAAAATGGCCAAGTATGCGAATTATCAGAAATTGTGTGATTGTATTTTTGCCATATTTACATTTTTGTGGATTGTGACACGTATAGGCGTGTATCCGTTTTGGATCATTTACAGGTAATACCAATACATATGTTAGTATATTCTCTATCTTATTTTGCAATCAACACTAACTCAAATTTATTACACACTTTTAGCACATCCATAGAGGCGCCTAAGATAGTACCAATGTTCCCTGCGTACTACATATTTAATTCTCTATTAATTCTATTACTCTGTCTCCATATAATTTGGACGTGTTTAATTCTTAAGATTGCGTATCGTGCATTCAATGCTGGTCAGGTACGTGCTACCGATTTATACAGACTGTCCCATGCACGTTGGTTGAAATATTTTATTAATGTTGACGAATAAAAACAACGCACAGTTTCGTTTTTGTTGTCCACATGGTTTAATCTGTTTTTTTCATTGAAAAAACTTATTACAGATGGAAGGTGATATTCGCAGCAATAGCAGCGACGAAGTATCAGAAACTTCGGTCAATAATACTCCCATAAACAGTAACAGTAACTACATTAACAAATCAAATTCGGAACCAGTAGCTCACTAACACAAAACGCATGCTAGATGAGTTATTATTTTAGAAACTGTTCCTAAAGGCAGAGAAAAAATTCATTCGGACGTTCAAGCAGGTGCTCTAATCTCTATTCCTCCAAGTAAAAAACAAAAAACAAAACTCGTGGACGCAAGTACGAGCAAAATCTTAATCTCTCTTAATCCAAAATGCTGATTAACATGCTTATATATATATATATATATATATATATCTTCTATATAATCACGCAATTAAAGTATAATTTTCTCTATCTTTTCTTTCAATTCTCTGGTTTTATTTTGTTAAACAGATTTTTTTTTTTTTAACTTTGTCACAAACATTTGTCTGTAATCTTGTCAGATACTTGTGTTTAGGAAAATTAATTACACACGTAGAGGACAACGAAATCAAGTGGGAGTTATTATATGTATGTTAACTTATATATAGGGGTATTATATAAGTACTTTTTATTTATAAGAAAATTACCAAGTATTCATTTCTTCGAACGAATTCTTAAGGCTTAAGTTACAATAAGAATGGACCAAAGCTACAAGATGTTCAGTATCTGAACAATCAATCGTCTCAAGTCCTGATAATCGTATAACTATTTTCAAAGAACGTATTTATTTATTTTCGTATATTTTACATGAACAGTCAATAATCGATTAAGTAAGGATAATTAACTAATAATAAAAACTTTTAATAATTAGTCATAAATATTCACTTTTTATTCCATTTGTCTATCTATCTCTTCTCTCTCTCTCTCTCTCTCTCACACACACACACACACTTTTAAAATGCGTAAAGTTCAACCAAATACGTTCATGTGTATAATCTATATATATATATATAAAATTAGTTTAAATGTATTGCAACGTATTCCAGCAAATGTACCGCAACAGTTTTTGCAAAATTGTGTCGCTTAGGTCGCTCGCTCGTAGAGCGGCGCGTTTGCATTTATCAACTCATAATAAATATTGTGTATAAATAATATAAATTATACGCTGTACTTATGTGTAAAAATTTTTATGAGTAATGAGAGAATCATTATTCTTGCGCAATACGCATGTGTCCTCGTGTATTCTTCAATAAAAAGTTTCTGATTCTTGGACTCGCTTTGTTTTTTGTTTCTCTGATGTAACTGTGACGTTTTAAAAAAAAAAAAAAAAAAAAAAAACATACTCGCGCCGCTCCTGCTGCGCAAATAAACATGGCGATAACAGACTGAATAACACGCAGACATCTTTATACTACATATATGTATGTGTGTCTGTACGCCTGTGGAATAACAGCTATTAAATAGACCGGCGTACGCGAGCCGCCAAAGGTTAAATCTGTAAAATACCAGGTTAGGGCGCTATAAACTTGTGACTTGCACTTTGTTTACAAACAACGTACAGACAGGAGCGTTTGTGTTTTTTACGCGTCAATAATGCCTCGATAACGTCTCGACATCAAAAATTACAATTTCACGTGTAAAAAAAGACATTAACGCTCCTGCTCGCATGTACTTGGATTGGGTCGTAATAATTACATAAACGATATATAGCCGCATGCATGCAACCACACATGGTTCCGTCCAGTTCCGTCACGACTTAGGATCGTGCATATCGCACTCTATTCCTCACATTTTCATGTTTCAAGATGTGCGAGAAGTGGGGATCACCTTGACATGTCATTCAAATTTTAGTCATGTTGGCCTGGTCGGTCCTCCGGTCACGTTGAGAATTTCGTTTGTAGCCGGTCTCTTACGCGCGACGTGTCGCAAAAATGGGAGGAAAGTGGTCTAGCATGGAACCCTCGCAAATCGAGGTTCCAGAAATAGAAGCTCTTCTCAAAAGGGATCCTTATTTGAAGCAATACGAGAATGACATTCGTCGGAGGTATTTTTATTTATAAACGTTTTATTTATAACGTGTATATTTGAACGCGGATTATTTATGTATCTTGATTTTATGCGTTTTACGACAGCTTTTTGAGAAATTTATTTCTAAATATAGCAAAATATATATACATGTACGCGCACGCATTGTTATAAAAATACATTTTTTTTTAGATACGGCGTGTTCTTGGACTATGTTGAAAAGATAGAAGGGGGAGATGGAGATTTAAAACAGTTTACAAAAGCGTATGAGAGCTTTGGAATTCATATTCGGGATGATAATAGTGTCGTTGCAAAAGAATGGGCACCTGGTGCCCAAGAAGTATTTTTAACTGGAGATTTCAGTAAGAATCTTATTTTAATACTTCTATTTATATCGTATGAGGTTTTGCAGTCATATATTTGACGCGTTATATCCAGAATTGCAATTAAAATGTTTTTTTTCTTCCATACAGATAATTGGAATAGAACCGCTGCGCCGTATAAAAAACTGGAGTACGGAAAGTGGGAACTACATTTGCCCCCGAATGCGGATGGCAGTTGTCCTTTGAAACATTTGTCTGAAGTGAAGCTCATTATCAAAAATCACAACAACGAGCTACTTGAAAGACTGAGTCCTTGGGCAAGTTATGTGACTCAAGCAGAGAACAAGTCTGAGGGGACCACTTATAAGCAACGTATCTGGCATCCGCCCTCAAACAATGTATTCTACAATTACTGTTCTACAATATCTCGTTGAGTAATGTGGCAAAAAAAATTGCATTGCAACAGATTATTTCTCTCCAGGTGTACAAGTTCAAGCATCCTAAACCAAAGAAGCCAGACAGTCTCAGGATTTACGAATGTCACGTGGGAATTGCTACGCAGGAATTGCGCGTTGGCACCTACTTGGAATTCGCCAAAGATACAATACCGAGAATAGTGAGGCAGGGATACAACGCGATACAATTGATGGCGATCATGGAGCACGCTTATTACGCCAGTTTTGGATATCAGGTTGCACATTCGCACAACAAACATTCTCTCTCATAATGATTCTGACACTCACAAGTGTGTATAATGTTCTCACATGTTTAACATTGACAAGGTGACTTCCTTCTACGCGGCTTCATCTCGCTACGGGACTCCGGAAGAATTGAAGGAGTTGGTAGACGTGGCGCATCAGCACGGTCTCTTTGTTCTGTTGGATGTGGTGCACTCGCACGCGTCTAAGAACACTTTGGACGGACTGAACATGTTCGACGGTACAGACGCGTGTTTCTTCCACAGCGGGTGCCGTGGCGAGCACCCGCTGTGGGACAGCAGACTGTTCAATTACGCTGAATACGAAGTACTTCGATTTTTACTGTCTAATCTGCGTTGGTACAGCGAAGAGTATCATTTCGACGGATTCAGGTATATCTCTCTTTTGTAATATGTAAAAATATTAATAGTGTAAAAAACTTTATTATAATTTATTTATTTATTTGCACTTTAACAAGAAGAAATCTCGTATATGATAAGTAAGAAAAACGTTGACAGAAAAAAAATCACTAACAAAATTTGCTTTGTTAGTAAGAGAAGAAATAATTTGATATGTTAAAATATCATCGCATTATGAAAATATCATATGTTTCGTAGATTCGATGGCGTTACATCGATGTTATATCACTCGAGAGGCTTGGGACAGGGTTTCAGCGGTCATTACGACGAATATTACGGTCTAAATGTTGACGTGGAGGGTGTGGTGTATTTGATGATGGCCAATCATATGTTGCACGAAATATATCCCGAGATGGTCACGATTGCCGAGGATGTCAGCGGAATGCCAGGTGTTTGCAGGTATGCGAGAAGACATGTAATTTTAATAAATAAAATTCTCAAAGCGGATAGAATTTTAGAATTATATTATTTTAAAATAATATTTCAGGCCAGTTGCTGAAGGTGGTATAGGATTTGACTTCCGACTAGCCATGGCTATTCCCGACAAGTGGATTCAGTTGTTGAAGAAATTCAAAGATGAAGATTGGAAAATGGGCGAGATCTGCTGGACGTTGTCTAATCGAAGATGGATGGAGAAAGCGGTTGCTTATTCCGAGTCTCACGACCAGGCTCTCGTCGGCGATAAGACGATTGCGTTTTGGCTCATGGACAAGGAGATGTACACACATATGAGTACGCTGAGCGGGCACAGTGATATAATTGAGCGTGGCATCGCCCTCCACAATCTAATCACGCTTATCACACATGCTCTGGGCGGCGAGGCTTATCTAAACTTTATGGGTGAATAATATTGAATTTCAACACACGCAGAATCCGTTAGTTTTTCGCACACGCATTCCAATTCGTGTGACCAACAAAATATGATACTCGAGATATTATTTTATACCAGGCTTACTGTGTTTCGTAGGTAATGAATTTGGCCATCCCGAGTGGCTGGATTTTCCAAGAATTGGAAACGGGGAGAGTTATCACTATGCCAGACGCCAGTGGAATCTGGTTGACGACGAACTGCTCAAGTACAAGTACATGAACAACTGGGATCGCGCTGTAAACACGCTCGAAGAAAAATACGGTTGGCTGCATGCTCATCCCGTAATTATCCCAACGACTTACTCGTAACTTTTAATTTAACAAACTCTTGGAAAATAATAACTCTTCGAAATTTACTTTTAAGGGTTACGTGAGCTGGAAACACGAAGACGACAAGGTGATTGTGTTCGATCGAGCTGATCTGACATTCGTCTTCAACTTCCATCCGCAAAAATCTTTCCCCGATTACCCGTTGGGTATCAAAAATCCTGGAACGTATAAAGTCGTTCTGTGCAGCGACGACGAACAATTCGGAGGTCATCGTCGCGTAGACACGAACGTGAAGCATTTTACGGAACCGGAGCCGTTTTCTGCGTACTCGCACAAGATGAAGATCTACATTCCATGTCGCACAGCTATAGTTTACGCGCAAGATGGTATATAACATTTACTTACATTTCGTATCAATAGCACAGCGAGTTTATCAAAGAATCTATAATCAAACTGATTAAATAATTTTAGGTAGATAATATGTTAACCGGAAATTCGTCCGAAGGAGTCTTCCAAAGACATTTATACTCGAAGGCTGCGTAAATACAAAAAAATATCTTATTTTTGTAAAATATAGAATATATGTATAATTCAGATGTACATAAAGATCTGAATTGTGAAACGTTGAATTTCTACTTAAATACAGTTCTATTAAACAAAATTGTTTTGTTTGCAAACAAATGTCGACGCATTTAGCTCACTAGCCCATGGAATACACGAAAGAACTCGGAACAAAACTTTGAAAGAACGTTCGGGGTTAATTTGCTCTTTCTTATACACACATTTTGTTTTTCTCTCAGACAACATTTATACGAGTTTAATTATTTTCTCTTTGTTTTTAAATAAAATAACAAAAAATCTACATAAAATCTATCATGATGCTGAAACAGTGTCCACGTTACTTGTAGTTTTCACAACATTAAATTCGGATTCGTTTACATCGTAGTCTCTCATTTTCGTTTCCAGCACCCACCACTTGTCCAACGCTCCTACGTCTATTATTCTTTCGTGAAAAGTCAGGTATCTCGGTTTCAAGTAAGGACAAACGGTTTTGTACAAGAAGCAGTCCTTGTCGTAATTATCTATCCACATCAGAGACAATATGCCCAAGTTCAATCTCCTAGTAATTCCCTCGTTGTAGCATCGTTCCAACCACTGTATGTGTTGCACAGAGACAGGATTGCGTATGGGTTCTCCCACTTGAATCAGTTTCCCGCTACTTTCTATTAGTTTTTCCCTGAACATGATCTCGTCCGGATTGTGTTTGCTAAAATAAAAGCAACCTCCTAAAACTACAATATTTCATACAGTTATATTTGTAATATGTATATATTATGTATATATACATATACACCCGTTTTTATATGCAAATAATAGAATTTTGTTCTGGCGTGATGTAAAAAAAATAATACATACGTGTACTATATATCGCAGCACGTAAAGGACGCTCTTTGCAATCTTTGGCTACGTCAATTGCAACATCCTTATAATCTACATAAAGATTACGCCAGTAGTTTGCTGCAAAATCAGAAAATTCTCATGACACACGAAGTTCAAGTGAATTTATATTTTTAAATGCTGACGCAATTTAAATGAGTTTTTTGATATTTTCGTCATATAATTTACCCAATCGTTGTACGAAAGTGCCTTTAAGTTTCTCAGGCATCTCGTAGTTCTTAATTTTATTACTGACATCATTAAATCTAGACAAAACCAGCCTGAAAGCTGTTCTGAGTCTTCGAGGAAGCTGAATCATTTGTTGGGAATTCATGTCCAGATCAATTTCAGTAATAAATTTCAATACCTTACGCACATTGTGAAAATTTAAAGGTAAATCACGTGTGAACGAGAAAAAGGTTATGTTACATTATGGCCGCGGTTGCGTTAAGTTTGTTCTTATCCCACTTTCCAGGACAGCACCGATTCTGAACTATCTGTCCTGAGTTCTTTCTAAGTAGGTATACTTCACAGTTGTCAACGTTTTACGTTGTCGTCCACGACACAGAGTTCCAAGTTCCAGTGCGGTGCCCCGGGTGCGAAGGAAAAGAACAAACCTATTGTCCGATTTGTCTCTTTTGTGTGTACACATGCACACATACGTACGGAAATATTCATACAAAGCAAGCGGCGCGCGAAGGTACAGCAAAGTGTGATCGCACAAATGTCAGACGACCCATACCCCCTTAAAAGCAACGTAGGAATGTGACGAGCCGAACTGCGGCAATTTAAATTTTCGCATCAAGCGGAGAGATAGCGGATCACCGAGATCGAAACCGTGAAAATCATGGAGGGCCATCAGGTATATTATTAAGACCCGGCGAAAGAAACTTGTGCTGCTTCGCAATTCGATCATATCTTGATTATTATTATGACTCATTCATTTCCTTACCAATAAGTGGATGAACTCTTTATCTCTCTTTGTTTCTCATTTTCGTATTGCTTCTTCTTTTCTCGTTTTTTTTTTGTTCAGGTAAGAGCGTTGTACGACTTTACGGGTGAGCCGGGAACGGCAGAATTGTCAATTACCGCTGGCGAGTTGTTAACTGTCATACGAGACAATGTGGGAGACGGTTGGTGCGAAGGGTTTAATCAGAGCGGACAGTCGGGGTTGTTTCCAGCAGCCTACGTTCAAATTGTTGAACAAGCTGCACCCTCTTCCAGTATGTACTTTTTATTTTTATGCAAAATCTGAAACTTATTCTGCTACATATGTTATCAGTTTTGACCATTTGTTGATTTTTCGATAAGAGATAAGCCCCTCACCTTTGTATTTTTGATAATGAATCAATTCAAATCTTTTTTATATAAGCAGATGCTATGTCAGCGTCCCAGCAAAGTTCCGGGGAGTACTGGGACGATGACTGGGACGACGATTCCGAGGTCGGACAGACACAGGCGTATGTTCCATCCGTGCAACAACAACTGCCACAACAAAACAGCACTGGCGACTATGGTGATCAAGCATCCGTGCATACTATACATTCTGTGATACCAGAGAGGCCTATACCCAATGTACCAAAGAAAAACAATAAGTTCTCTACATTAATCAAATCGGGAGAGGACAGTTTCCTACTAGGTAGAATGGTTAATGTGCCTGAGAACGAGAAAATTTTTATAGAAGAAATAGACGGCAGGTGCACGTGGACGCCAACCAGAGAACCTTACAGTTGCGTTGTCACATCGCCCAAGAAGGAATCCAAGCTGAAGGGTCTCAAAAGCTTCATTGTCTATCAATTAACTCCTACGGTAAGCGACTCCTACAAACAGTTGCGTCTGTTCTTTTATATACTGGGTATATTTATGCTTTACGTTAATATCACTTGGGTCAGAAATATTTGCAGATTTTTATTTTATTTTTACAAATTTAAATTTACACACAAATATAAAAATTAATAACCGAACGATAGGACATTTTGAGCTTTTATTCAGATTTAATTCTATGGTGCTTATTTACTAATTGTTTTGTTAAATTGTTATCACTGTTGCAGTTTAATAATATACAAGTTTCGAGAAGGTACAAGCATTTTGATTGGCTGCACGAGCGATTGGAAGAGAAATATTGCTTCGTCCCGATCCCACCTTTGCCGGACAAGCAGATATCCGGTCGCTACGAAGGTACATTCATCGAGCACCGGCGTACCCAGCTGCAGGAGTTCGTCGATTATGTTTGTCGACATCCCGTGCTCTCGCGCAGTCGCGTCTGGGAGCATTTCATCACGTGCACGGACGAGAAGCGATGGAAGGCGGGAAAACGGTTGGCGGAAAAGGACGAGTTGCTGGGTGTTAATTACTTCAACGCTATTCAATGTCCAGACGTGCCGCTTGACGTCATAAAGATGGAGATTCAAACGGACGCTTTTGCTAGATTTATTAGCGGACTAGATCCGATAGTGAAAAATTTCATGAGCGTGGCGGTCGATCAGGCGAAGAAGCACCAACAGTTGTACAGAAGAGAATTTCAGAAGGTCAGTCAGTCGTTTACGGCGCTCGGCCATGCTCTGGAGGCAGACGACAGCGGCCGTAACAATCTAACGCGCGCATTGAAAGCCACCGGTGACGCTTACAACGACATAGGCAAGCTTTACGAGGACCAGCCAAAGTTTGATTGGGAACCGTTGGCCGACAAGTTTCACATTTATCGCGGTATTATTAGCAGTTTTCCTGACGTTATCAGCATTCATAAGGTATTCATATTTTTTTTGTGTCTCGGTGTTAATTGATTATAATATTTAAACAATAAACGGCTCGAAGAAACCAATCAAAAGACAATAAACCAGAGAGCCATTTTGACAATTGTCTTTTGATTAATTAAATATAATTGACGCTTCGAAACATTACAAATACAGAGAGATATCAGATCCTTGCACTTTCGACTATTTTTGAGAGGCAACGCCTGTTGCTTCTGCCAGTGATTCCAAAGAGCGTCAGAAATAATTGCAAAGATTTGACATCTCTGACAAATATTACGATGTGATATACATATGTAATATCATAGACATATGTCTATGTGTAATATTTAATTAACGTACGACTTTCTTTTTTTTTTTTTTTTTTAGAGTGCCGTGCAAAAGTGAGCACAAAATGGAGGCGCAACAATTGCGCGAACTTTCCCATCGAACTGACGTGATAGCTCGCGCACTTATCGCCGAGGAAACGCATTTTCAGACGGAACGGGAAGTGCATATAAACAAAGCGGTGAAAACACATCTCACGGAACAGATTGTGTTTTATCAGAAAATAGTCGACAAATTGCGAGAGGCGTTGAGCGCGTTTGACGAATGAGATTCGCGAGATTACTTGCAGCTATGATCCGCGCATCATCACAAATTTATCCGAGCGATATCGTTTACTAACACAAAAGTATTTCCGCGCATGGCAGTAAATGTGTACCAAAAATGCACGTAGTCTCTACTACAAAAGGTGTACATACATATAGACTATATTGACAGCTGATTATACAATATATACATATATATAGACTACAAACTATATATGTATGTATGGACTATATGACAGCTGACTTGAATAAATTGATCAGAATGATCGAATGTAATCGTCAAATATATTTGTGAGCTGATCGAATGATCGTAATCGAGATCAATCATATATACATATATATATATATGGCTAAAATCAATGTAACAATATATAGTATATACAAGTAATCATTGATATTATGAAAAATTATGTATTAATCGTTTTTTTTTTTTTTTTACATTGATCATTAATCTCTTGATGTTTTTTTTGTATCTCTCGATATATTTTTGAAATATTTATTTCCCGGTGAGCACGAAAACAAAATGACAGGAACACAATGCTCTTTGAGCGATCGAGCAAAGAAGAGACCGCGCGCGCGGAGGAGCATGTTGTGGATTGTGAGAATAAACTGTTATATGCTTATTTGGCGAGACCTTTCGAGATTTTTTTATTTTTCGATCATCATCGCACATCGTGATGATAAAAACTCATGAACAAAGCAGGGAAGCATGTAATAATTGTCTCTGAAAGTATAAATATATAATTAAACAATAAAGATAATAAAGATCAAAACATCTCGCTAAATAGACATGATCAATAGTTTATTTTCAACCCACTTGCAAACATAACAATAGGTTTACATGCTCTACATTTTGGTCTCTTCGAACTAATTTTATTTATTCGTAGAATTGACACGCTTTTTTATTGTTCTATCCAAATCTTTCTCCATTACGATTGTTTACTATCAAAGAGAGTACGTGTTTGTCTGTGTCGTCTTGCTAAGAAAATATCTCAAACGTGCAATCGCATGCGAGATTGTATCAATAACATTACATTTATACGCAAATTTGTATTTTTTACAGGTTTTGTGCTCGATTGTACGATAAAGTGTCGTATATCGCATACAAAGTGAATTGTTGAGGCTGGTTTAGGCCGCGATTTGTTTTATCACGAAATCCGCAAAGTTCAATACTCGAGATTTTAGACTCTCGTTCATAAATGACTAAAAAAATTTCGTTGCGTATTGAACTTTGCGTGAGTTAACGAACTTCGTAAACCAGCCATTATGTAACTTTTGTAACTATAGAATTACGCATGAAACACAATAGCAAATTGTACAGCGTGTGTGTGTGTCTCTGTGTGTCTGTGTGTGTGTTGATATCACCTATACAATATTTTGTATCACTTAATACAATTGTCAAACAGAATGAAGATCGGAGAGAGAAAGTAGATGTGTGTATAAAAGATATAAAAAAAAAATTGTACAAGCAGTTTTTATGTTGTACTAAATGTTCTATAAAATATATGTAAAAAAAACAGGCGTTTAATTGTTTGACGAGCAGCTAAATGTAAAGAAGAAATACTTTGATTTGTGAGAAAGATATGAAGAATTGTGACATATCCATCTTTCACGCACACAAATGTAGATTGCTCTTCTGCCCTTCTTAGCTAAAACATCCTATCTAGCGTATCGGAAGAAATGGAAAAAACACCGAGGTTTTATTCTTTTGTTTGTACTATCAGTTTTTACCAGTAGTTAAAACAAATTAGACAAACTTTTTAAACGTCTATAAAGCCTCTAGGATTTTCTAGCTTCATTTAAAAGATGGAACATGTGTGGAACTTCCAATATTTCAACATATCTTGAAAAATGCATAAATGCGAGATAGGACAATTTAACTAAGGACGGCGATCTTGTAATGTCGAATTGAATTGTTTGAATGCGTATATAAATCGTGCGAAAAGATTTAAGTATTTTTTTAAAGTATTCTGATGACACACAAGATCATATTGTACGTTGAACGAAACGTTTACTAGGGCATGATGATGTAAACAGGAAAGAAATTTTGACGAAACATCACGTATTTGCGTACCTTAAATTTACTACAAATTTTTTTAGGTGAAAACGTTCGATAACATTTTTTTTTACATAAAAAATGTTAAAGCGCGTAACGATAAAGAAACCCTAACGTATAAGACAACGCTACACATAACATTCTTATTGTTATTGCATTTAAATGAATTGTACAAATAACACTGAGCTTATATGTATCAAACATAAAAAAACGATATGCGTAAACCGATGTCTTTACGAATGATATTAGCAGAGAGAGAGAGAGGGGGAAATGGGAGAAGAGAGGGAAGGCGTTTCTTCTCTTCTCGGAGAAAGAGTTTTAATAAATAAATAAAAACCGCTAATTGAGTCAAGAATTGTATGTTATTTATTTCTTTATTTTTTTTTCTTTATATCACATTCTCAATTAATCTACCATATAAACAATGGTCATACATAAATGTCATTGTCTACAGTCACGCTTTCTCGACAATTGAATTTAATTAAATTTCTTTTTTAACAAAAAACTTAAATTTTCTCGATGCATCGCGGAACAACGCGCTTTCAAACGTGAAACTAATGCGGTGTATGTATAATAATAATTCGCGTACAAAGACACGCAAAAAAGTTGAAGGGAGCAATTGAATGAATTTCAATTCGTCACGAAAACTCATGTACTTTTTAATGACAATTATATATTACATGTGTCAAACACATCTAACGTTTCGTGTACAAGAAATAACAAATTCACACTCGTAACTATTATATATATATATATATATATATATATATATATATATATATATA
>QVNV01027412.1:0-20350 GCA_014825455.1 Pseudomyrmex pallidus
CGTAAAGTACAGAAGAATAATTGATTGTGATTGGTCAATTTCTTACGGCTTAAGGCTTACGTCTGTATTGTAGACGACGCCTTTGATAAGCGTGAAATCGTAGTTCGTTCAAACTCCGATAAGAGTCTCTGCATATCTTCTGTCGAGTCTGAACAGACCTGTGCTCTATTAAGACACCCAAACTATTTTTCAGCTATTGTCCGTATTTATATTAATACTGCAATAATTACAAGAAGAATTGCTGCTAACAATTATTTTAAAACGGATTAGTTATAAGTAATTGAATAAATGGAATGTGAATATTATGTAATAGCAAGAAAATGTTTCTTTTTTTTTACAAAGAAAAGAACTCTGGAACACCAGTAAAATTGCACGCTACTGAGGCAGATGCACGTCTGCGCTACTGCGCACGCGTGGGAAGATTGCGAAGATTCATCCGAAAGCAGCAGCATCGCAAGTCCCTTTCGCGGAAGATATATGTTCGGAAGTGCCTTTTTTCCTTGTTTTCGTTTACATTGAGTCCTTGTCGCGGTGCACATGGTCACACGAGGATATGAATTAACGCGCGTCGCTGTCTCAACAACAACAAAAACGCGTCAGATGCGAGAAGCGAAACAGCCGTAAGCTGGGACGATATCTCGTCGGGTGACCAATTCTAACCTCGTTTTGACGGTAACATGAAGTCGGGTAATACGGACAAGCATAGGGGCGCGATACTCCTAAAACAGGAGGAAAATGAACAAGTATTCCAGCTGATAGGAAATCGATGCCAGGTGAGTGCTCTTTTCTTTGTACGATCACATTGTATTGTCGACTCGTGCACATACTTCAATATTGATCTACTGGTTCAACCAGCTTTCAGCACGATTTCCGGAGTTTACCTTGTTCTGTCGGTTCTATTTTAATTTCATTTTCGTATATTTTAAGTTATATTCGAACGTATCGTTTTTTTTCGAACCGTATTTCTAGATGTCAGATTTTACTAGTAAATATGTTTAGTGTGCATGCGTGAGTGCGTTGTGCGTGTGCACGGCGCGCGCGTGTGTGCGTACAAAATTGCGAACACATGAGACAGAGGTTTGATGACTCAAAAATGCATAAATAGAAACGTTTTTTTTTCGTCACATTCTGCTTCACAGAGATTATTATCCAACTTGTGATATGGTGATGTAGCAAAACATTAATTTGATAATAACTAAAATATACATTGGTGAAAATATGATAGTACATGTGTCATCTGTGTAAATGCAAAATAAAGATTTATATTGTTTTTGTCATTGAAGTTGTGTAGCTATTTCGATATTTAATTTATATGTGAATAAACTTAAAGATATAATTTTTAAAAAGATCTGAATGTTAAGTGTATATACATGATTGTTGTAGCACACAAGTGCTTATGTATTTGTTTTAGTGTTTGGCAGCTGGTATTATACAATTATATTTGACTGAACCTCCTTTACATCGAGATTGGATTAGGAAGAGTACAGGTATCATTACTCTAATAAGAGACAATCCAAGACGTAGTTTCTTTTTGCGATTGTATTGTTTGCAAAAGAAAGCGATGTTGTGGGAACATGAAGTTTATAATTCAATGGATTATAAAGCACCGATGTCATATTTTCATACATTTGAAGCAGAAGATTGTATGGCAGCGTTTAATTTTGCAAGCGAGACTGAAGCCATCACACTAAGGTATATGTCAAGAGAATGAACAAAAATGTGTCCAGAGACAATCAATTAAAATACATATCTGTTAAACAGAAAACTCAATGTTTTTTTTTCCAGAAATATGCTTCTTGGTAAATTACATGCAAAACGTCAGAGGAAGCAAGAAAGGAAAGCAAAAGAGGGACAACTTAGTGGTCCGTTTTCTTGGAAAAATCAAAGTGCTGCGTCACCTCACAATATTACATCGAGCTCATCAACTAATTTATCGAATGGCGCGCCCACCACAGTTGGAGTTAACAGGAGTGCTTCGAGCAGTTCAATGTATAAAACTAAAAAGAAAAAGAACGAACAAGATCTTAAGCGCAAATTGACTAAAGACGATATTGGTCTTCCTTCTAATTTCAGGTACAAATAAAGCTTCACTTCCTATCATTTTTTACACTAATTTATAAACATGGGTGTACATGTTCCAATTCTTTTGCAGGCATGTAGCGCACTTAGGATGGGATGTAAATAATAAAGGCCTGGAATTAGATTCCGTAGACTCTCAGTTACAACAGTTTTTTAATAATGCTGGTGTATCGGAGTACGAACTGCAAGATAAAGGCACTCGGAAATTTATTTATGATTTTATAGAAAGAAACGGCGGTATGAGCGCAGTGCAAGAAGACATTCAACCAATTCCTAACCCGAGAACTAACAATCAGCTTCCATTGCCACAAAAACAGGATTATCCTCCACCTATTCCCGCACGAACAATACCTGTAAGTTTTATATCTTAACGTTATACTCAACAGTACATTAGTATTGTGCATCAATAAAACCATTTGTATTTCAGCATCAAACACGCAGTGCTCCACCTTTGCCCCCAAATCGTCATAGCGTATCTTCTGTGTCACTAAACATGCCACCTAGCGTGCCTGCGAGTGCATCTCCGAGTGCTTCCTCCACTATGCCATCAGCACACAAGACCTTACCGTCGAGACCTCCTCCACCTATTGTAACTATAGCACCGACTTTACCTCCACCTCCGCCACCGCCTCCACCAGCTCCTCCTTCGAGAACTAGTTCGAATATTCCCGCGCCACCGCCACCGCCACCTTTACCGGATACAAGTAGTGTCAACAATACGCCAATTAATACGAATGCTACTAATAACAATAATGAGGAAACGATACCTGATCTCAGGCCAATGCTCATGGAATCTATCAGAAGCGGCACAACTTTAAGGGTATGTCAAACACTATTCATTTTCTTAAAAAGAACACTTATGTAATTGATGCATATTTCAATTTGAGCAATGTATTACATTATAGAAAGTTAACAAGACGGAAACGAAACCACCGACGGTTGAAAATTCACGAGGAGAGTTATTACGACAGATACGTGAGGGTATCGAATTGAAACCCGTTCCGAACGAAGTGAAATCAAATGCGACACCCGCACCACGTGGTGGTTTAGCTGACGCGTTATCCAGAGCTCTGGCTGAACGATCTCGTGCAATCCACAGTGAAAGTGAAGACGAATCAACTAGTGATACTAGCGAGGACGACGAATGGGACGATTAAATCCTGATTAGGTTGGGAACTTCAGATTGTATGTCTGCATTCAAGCCATATATGAAAATTTGTTGCATCTTTATCGTATTTATTTTTCGTATTTACTACGAAGAACGTTATATACAAACATATATAATGTTTCAGATGATTAAAAAAAAAAGCAACAATAACATACACGTATACCCGCTGTGATATATATATTATTGATAAAAAAAAAAAAAAAAAAACTATTAACGAAGCTATAAACGTGCAATGTAAATAATCTTGAATTTTATTATCCAAAGAAGAGTGTAAATCAGGATAAAAAAGTATTTAAAAGAAACTACTTAGATGTATAATTGAGAATAAGAGTGCACTATGTATATGAATAGGGCAGGTAAGGGTAAGCAAAAATTATTTCAATATTTTTAAAGAGAATAGAAAAGATGAGACAGAAAAAAATAAAAAGAGAGAGATCAGCGAGCGATTAACGAAGTTGCACTGCAACAGTATTTATATATTGTGTCTCTGATAAGTAGAGAAATTTGAACTTTTTTTATGTAGCATTATATCTTCGATCTAGAAATTACTCTTGTTTTTGAAAGTGGTTTTACAAAGTTGAGATATATAACATTCAGCTAGTAGTAGTACGTTCAGCAGCGTCTCCTTTTGAGACTCAACTATCACTCATATTCCTTACAGCCTTGCACCTAACTTTTGTTTAAAAATTTTCGCCAAAATATCGTGTCTTTTCCAAGATATTTAACTCTATTAAACTAAATTATTCGGTATAAAGATTGCATTCGAGCGTCTTACTGTATAAAATTTTACGTGTATATATTATATATATGTATATGAAGGAATATATAGTGATGTTAGAAAAAAAAAGAATATATTTTTCTAAACTTAGTTTCTATGTAGAAGAATGCAAATAAAAAAAGTACTAGAGGGAAGTAGTGCTCTCCAACTTGCCCTGTCTATACATACAATCTACGAAATTTAAACGAAGGAATATTATACAATATATTATTACAAACATTTCAAACATGTTTTCAATTATTTTAAAGTCTGCGAACACACTAGTTACTGTTGTACACATATTTATATGAAAGATTACACATGCGTATGCTTTTTACTGAATATAATTTAAATTAAGAGAATAGGTAGTGTGAATCATATTTACGTTTTATTATATATACTCCTGATCTTAATATCGCAAATTAATAACATATATAGAACTAAATTCGTCTTAGATAAATAGTGTATCTACATGTCATGGATACATAAAAATATCCTTTGTTTATCTTTTTATTTTCTAAAATCTACAGCTTCTCTGACACAAAAAAAAAACAATTGATATTTGACTAATCAAAATCAGTTGTATACATGATGTATGTCATTTAATATACCTACTTAGTATCGATCAGGTAAAATATAACACGTATTACTCATCGCGTTTGCATCATTTTAATTCTTTTTTTTAACTATATATATACAAAGTATATAAAAAAAAGTATGTATATATTTTTTAACATACCAACAAAGAGATTTAGTATTTGTTTGATGAATGCGCACATTTTCTTGAAAAACAAATTAACTATAGTTTGTTTAGCAAATATCAGACAGTCTCTCTCGATGATTACGTTATTAGCTACTGTTCCAAATTTCCAAGAACAAAATTCAAGAACGTCGATCAAATATACAGTTCGTTAAGTATGATTAACAACTAGTTTTTATTTTTGCTTATCCTATTTTATCGCGTGTGAAATAGGCTAACGTGTATTAAATTATATGATTTTATCATATAACTTAATGATTTTATAGAATATTTTTAACGTTTGTGCTTTGTTTACTATATACGGCACAGATATCAATACGGATGTTTAACACAAAGAACAGTCATCGGAGAGAACATTGCGCAAGGCACAAGATATACTTTTGCCGTTACGGAGAAATCCTAGTCACAAGATTAAAAAAAAAAAAGTATATTAAAATATTATTATATATATTTTATATTTTATATAATATGTCTCGTTATATATCTCCCACAAAAAAATTACTTCTGTTGTTTTTTCTTCTATATATTTACATTGTTTTGATATATCTCTACATATCTCTACCACACATTCTTTGTAAAGCGGCAGTCCTAATATATACATATATATATCACTAATGTTGCATTTAATACAATAGAAAAAAATTCAAATCAAATAAAAAATTTATACTACTTATATTATTTGTAATAATATATTATAATTGTATAATATATATATAAAATAAAATAATAAAAATGTAATGTAAAAATAATAATAAAGTTGTAATAGTAAAATAACGTGATTCAGACTTGTATTTGTTGACAAACATATATAATAAGAATATATAAAGGTTGCAAGATGTTTCACAATATAATCTCTTATTTGTTGCGCTTTAGTCTTTAATCTGCCGAACACTTGAAGATGACTAATTAACGCAGTTGTGAGATACGACGCGCATGAACATCTGGAATGTGATGTATCAACATTTACATACATCACAAATATAACAAGTATGTAATTAAGAATAAAAAATATGCGTAAACATACCATAAATTATATTTTTCTTTAAATTATAAAGCTCGGCCAACAATAAGTGTTTTTATGGCACGTTTTTTATACTTCTTATAAATATCAATCATATAGTTACTATAATAATGAGTTTAGTCTTTATAGGCTATTGCTGAAAGTTGGAACTTGAAGGGGTTGCGGTTCGGGCGTGCTCACACTAAAAGCGGCTATGAATACATTAACAATTGTTATAAGAAAGACGGCCACTACGACGTAATTGTTGATTCTCTCAGCATTGATGGATTTCGACTTGCCTTTTATGTCGTATCTGCCCTTGAAGATCAAACTGACTCCAACGGCAATCTGAAACGGTATTAGGCAAGAAGTGCTACGGAAGCTAGCAGAGTGTTTTTGAGTTTAAAAGATGGTTTCAAGAATAGAAAAAGTCCTTCCAGCTCTTGCAATCAATATTTTTCTTTTTCTTCGATAGACGATATTTACCTGCAGTACAAGACTGACGATAATCATGCTCAGAGTGAGATAAAAAGTCGGGCTGTCTTTCTGGTACGTGAGAAGATATCGCAGTTGGTTCGCATTAGCCGTTATGAGCGCGACGTCCATCATACCTTGTGCCACAGTTTTTTTGGCTGCGAAGGTGTTCTGGCGATTTCTTTTGTCCGTCGTGTCGACGGACACCCCTTGCTCTTTCACCACAAAATCTTCTTGCATTTCGGACTTGGCGGACGGTTCCCATACTGCAACGTCCTTCATTGTTTCCATTTTGGTGGAAGTAGCCGGATCGTCCATCCTGCCGTCGTGAGATGTTTTCACTTCTTCCATCATTTTGCGAACATTAAGTTACACTCGTCACCGTATGTCGTTCCGGTTTAACAGACGCACTTTATAGGAAGATATTCCTTATAATAATAAGCTCCAGTAGCAATCAATTATCAATTTATCTACATACACACACAAATCTCTTGATTTTCTACATGCGTGTGTCTCTGTGTATAGAAATTTGTGATAAGACTTTGTTGATGATGATATCTAAAAAGTAGTTATTGTTTGGATACTACATCGTGCATAGCACCGGGGTTTTTTATTGTTTTTTTACAGACAATGCGTATAATGATTCAGATGCGATGACTCAGATTTAATTATAAATTTATAATTGACAGAAAACGTGAAACGAAATATTTTTGCAAACAAGACTAACTTTATTAAGTATTTATACATTTATAGTGTATGATATTATATTTATATATATATTTGAATTTTTTTGTGAAATGACTTAGTTCTCAAATTTCCTGTAAGATCAACTATGTAATTTCTCTTAAGCAAACTATTGTAATTTATATATTTATGGATAGTATTGTTATACAATATATAGAACATTACAATCGAAACGCACAAATTACAATATTTTGTAGCAATGTATCTTAGCAACCAGAACTGATGTGATAATTCATGTGAGAAGGCAGTCGTGGTGGGAATTGAATGTGTATCAATTTGTTATAATATTTTGCTCACACGTACCTGAGCAGATACTTTGTGGTATAATAACGCAAAAGAAGAGAAACACTTACGTCAAAGAATTAGTTTTGTCGTCACGTAATGTAATCCACGGGTCTTCTCGTATTATAACAAACGTCAATTTGTCAATTTTGTTGTTTACGTACATTCGTCGCACACTTGAACGTAGCGAAGACTTGCTACACAACGCGATGCGAGGCATGAAAGCAGTGACGATAAATTTTATCATGGCATTGACCGGAATAAGCAAACCGCAAGTTTGTTGTTTACAAAAGCGGAAAAAGGCAATTATCGTCTTTTAGCTACTACAAATTGTATTCGTGGTAATTCTTACATAGCGCAAGTTTTCGTAAACTTTATTCTCGCGATTTTTACGTTGACAATTGAATATCAGTTTAAAAAGGATAAGTGACAGCAAAAAATGCTACACAGATTTCGTCAAATTCTCTTGTTATCATATATTTATTCTAATTATTACGTTTAACTATAGATCGCGTCGTATGGAAATGTAGAAAATATTAGTTGATTGAAAACTAGAAGATATTTCTTGCTATCTATATATTGGTTTGTATGAGATATAACACATGCAAGTCGTTATCATACAAATATTATAATATACTTTAAACATGAAATAAACAGAATGTTTTCTACTATGCACGAGTTCTAAACAAAGAAACGTACACTTTGTTCATTTCTACTTTTATGTTCCTTACGCGCCTACACACACGCACACGCACTTTCTATCAGGAATGTCTTCTCACATAAATCAGAGCATGTGTAAACAGACACAGACTTAGCATCGTGTGTAGTTTTTTAGTTTCATTTCGTGTTAGATAAAAATGGTACACATGAGTAACGAAAATAAACAAAATAGTTTCAAATAAGAGTTTTAATGTATGCGTATCATACATTTGTTTTGTCTTTGCCAAAAAAATCGCATTGTACAGAGAAGTAGCGAATGTACTTGGAAAAATGCTTGAGGCATCTCGACTGTTGCTTACATAATAATGTGCATATAAGTGAAAAATATATATAGTGATAGAAAAGCTGAATAAAAATCCATTTCCTAAAATATCACAGACATACGTAAAACGTAAGAAAAAGGAATAAACAGGTACTTTCCTACATAAAGTCAATCCTTATTTTTCTGGTCTCATTTTGTCCTCTCTGTTTCTTTTTTTTTTTGTTTTTTTTTTGTTTTTTTTTTGTTTTTTAATATATGTATAATCCAACATTCTTTGGTACTTACAAATAGAGATAGATCGCAGTAGCAACTTAATTAATATAATACCTGTTAAACACGCTGTATAGAGATAGTGATTTCCGTTTAAAAAATTTCCTATTTCAAAAAATAATATAAATTTTAGAATAAGACAAATACCACAATTTCAAATACATATATATCCCTTGAATCAACCTATTGTGTCATTTGAAAGAGCAAAATCTTATGAATCTTCTAAAGTTTTACGAAAAAATTAAATGGTGTGAGACTACGTTTAGCGAAACCTTGATGAAACATACACATACAAAATATGAGACAACTTGGAGGATTGAGTTAACCGACTAATATAAATCAAAGGAGAAACATCCTGCGAATAAAAGCAAAAAGTACATTTTCAGTTTTATGCGTCTAAAGTCTCCTTACTTTAGCCTATTACCCTTTTGTAAGTATCACATTTATGTGGAAGAGTTTATACACAAGGTTGCTAAGAATTCTTTTTTTTCCTTTACCGACATATACACCATATATGTATTAAGAGTATCTATACAATAGACGCGCGCAATGCCTTTTTAAAATCATAGTCGAGCTTACACGCAGAACTATATATATATATGTATATAGATAAATCGAACTAATATACAATACAGTTGCGCACAAACGCGAGGAACTTTACAAAAGAGAGAAATGTCAGTTAAAAGTAACAGAATAATCAGATCTCAGCTGGGTCTAATAATAACGCAAAATTTGACCCGCTTTATTGCAAATCTGACGCAATGAACGTGGTTTTTTTTTCACTGTTTTATCACAATTGGTCTCTACGATCACAGGCACTTTGATCGTAAATTCGAACTGTAAGCGATGCAAAGAAACTTTCTTACAACGTTTTACTTCACAGCGTGAATTTTTCAATTTGTTTGCAAACTTTCTTACAGATATATCGGATACATGCCATGTAACACATTCTGAACGAAACAAGCAATAAATGGCACAATATTGTATGCTAATAATTAGTGTCGAAAAATTTTGATTACGTTAATTTTACACTAAGGTATAAAATATTTTCGTTTCGGTGGAATTGTTTTGATTGCTTAATTTTTCTCGCTGTCGCACGTGACTAAGTTATGAACTCTATTCGCGTTATTATACTTTATTTTAATATTGTCTGTGATGTATGAATTTAAAAAATACACAGACAACGAAACATACACAGACAACAAGTTTGTTCAAGATCGAGCGATGTTTCAGATACAGTTTTTTTTAAACATGAGAGAAAAACCCGTTTTTTTAAATAAACAGATATCACGAAAACTTGCAAAACATATTGTAAAAAACTAAATTACCACCTTTCTTTTCCTAAAAATATACACTCGATTTGTATACGCTTTTATCTTCGAACAAAAAAGTCTCTTACTAACTTAAAAATTACGATACTTGATCGACTATAAAAAATAAGTAATAAATATATTTGCTTTTGTTGCTCAAAAACAAAAAAAAAAGAGAAATTAACTCTCAAACTATTTGTGATTTTTTATCCGACAATTAGCAAATGATTGCTTCAACATTTGATAACTAACAAAACGTTTAACTGCATAAAAAAAAACAAGTTCTGTTTATAAAACTTTGAAGTACCAATAAGTAGGTTAATAACGAGGATCAATATACTCTTAATTATTTTTTGATGATGCGAATATATCTGATTTCTTAGTTTTTTTATTTTACTCTCCTCTCTCTCTCTCTCTCTTTCTCTCTCTCTCTGTCCCCCCTTTCTCTACCTTGACTACTATATGAAATCCTCTTCACATAAAAGTAATTAATTGTTTCACTAGAAATATTTTTACAAAGAAGAAATAAATTCTTTTATCTCCAAAACTTAAAATATTTGCCGCTAAAACTAGAAGATTTGCGTGTAAAAGTTACTTCTCGAAAGTATATCCTTAACAGTAGGTTTATTCGCTGTTAGCGTTACTTTATTTTAAATTTCCTTAAAGAATAAACTTTCCGTTAACAGAAAAACGAGAATAATCACGTGATGTGAATGAAAGACGAGATATATTAATATCTGCATTATTCGCACACGTAGCCAGCATTGCGAAGATAAAACCAAACACTTATCACAGATGAATTGAACAACTTGCTTTGCATTTTGCGGCAGTGTATACAAAGATTAGGTATATCCGAAAGTGATGTTTGATGCGAAAGCATCAAATATCAGATCAAAGATTTATATATTTTATATCATCGGTTCTCTGGCGTTTTTCGATAGCTGCTTTATAAATGAATTTCTATATTCATTCACACTGCTTTTAACATATTACTGCACTGTTAAATCGCTTCAAAATCGGTAAGTGTCAGCAATAGAGTCTTTCATTTTTAGACAGCTACAAAATCTAATTTGACGTTTTCAAATTTTGCTATTAGTGAGCTTAAAAAACATAGATGTTTAATGTCATTCGTAATCTGATACGTATACATACATATATATATGCAGAAAAAAAGAGAGAGAGGGAGACACACATGGCCACAACGTTAAATTCGTTCTTTTATTCAATTTGTACGCGTCAGATTCGTAGTAAATAACTGCAAAAATCTAATAAAAATACCGCCTATGTAAAGATAATAAAAAAAAATAATATAAAAAAATTGTCTAGAGCTGCAAAACATTATACATAACGTCTCATAATAATCAGTATTTTGCGACAACTTATACAGGTGTTTGCGATAGCAAAATCTTTATGATTTAAGGCTTCGGGCATTCGTACTCGTTGCACTCACATCGAATAATAACGACTCCGGTCTACATAGATATCTTAGACGAGAAATTGCGACGCGTCCCGACACCGCTGTCGGGATGACAACGGAAATACTATTTATTTGAACAACGATACCTATAAGTTTATTATCGTAGTGAGACTATTCGAGGGGAATAGATAGCCATCGTATAATACACCGATGATCATACTAGTGATGCTAATCAGAATATTGTATACACTTAGCGACGTAGCAACGAAGAGACCAGACCAGAGTACAGCGAACTTGTGACGAGCCCAGTGTCATCTGGGAGTTGATTCTGCGTGTCTGACTCTGTCAAAATGACGCCGGTAATGCGTCCGCCCGCGACCTCGGTGCCGATGACCGTGATTGTGATTGTTGTGACCATGATTGTGCTGGCGTGACTGATACTGCGAATGATGGTGATTCTGAGCCTGATTCGTTGGCTGTTTCGAATGCTGCAGCGATAAGAATTGAAAATCGAAAAAATTGCGGTTTTTTTTTTATGACAGCATTAAAATTATTTCTTCTATTCGAGTAGCCGCTTAGACGCCTATTGCGCCTTTGTATCTTTTTCTTTAAAAAAAAGATATGAAATACTGCTATGTATAAAAATATTAGATTACTCACCACTTGAGTAACCGGTTGCACAGTGGCGGTATTCGAGCATCCGTTTAAGCTCGTACCGGCTGGACTAACTTCGGTAGCTGCAGCGGGATCATCCTCAGTTCTCACCAGCATCTTCACACCTTCAGCCTCCAGATCAATTATACCGCCTCGCTGTTGCTGTCGCAAATACAAAGCAGCCATTTGTTTCTGCAGCTCTCGCAGCTCCGCGGTAACAGAAAAATCAGTGGCAGCCTCAACGTCAATCGGCGGTGGTGCTGACCATAAACTCTCAACGTCACAATTAATCGACTCCCGACAAACCGGACATATAGCCTAAAATAGATAATGTCAACACGACAAAGTGAAAAAGACTGTGACAGTACAATTTAGTTGGTTTGCTCTGTTCACAAATAATGAAATTTGTACTTGAAATTTGTTTGTAGTATCCTGTTGCCATTGCGGTAACTTCTCTTGCTCTTCTCTGTAATATCTTTCTGCAGCAGCAACGTGAGCCGCTAAACAATGCGAATGAAAATAATGATAACATTCCGTTTTTGTAAATTCATCGCCCTCACGGAAGCCGTACAAGCAAATAGCGCACTGATCCGTTGGAAGATTGCTTCTCGTCAAGTGTTCTCGAATCAGCTAATAAAAATAAATATTTAAAAAATAATAAAATCAGCTAATAAATATAAAATTATTATATTATCTTTATATGTACGTAAAAATCCCAACTTTTGCTTGTGTTATATGTTATAGATACATGTATAAATAATTTAGAAATACATGTATAATTTAAGAAATTGATAGATTAAAATTCTTCACCTCTATCAATTCAAACATAACTGGTTGACCTATAAAGTCAATACACTTGGCTTCTGCTTCAGATTGCATCAATTTCACAGTGTTCTCATCTAATCCTCGAGGATTTCTCAGACTAATGGTTGGAGAAATGTCTGGATAGCCAGAAGGTAATCGTACAACCAATGTAATGCAAACATATTGAGACTGTGAATCCTCGCCAGTTGATGGAAATAATATTGTTTCGATACATTCTGGTTCTCCTCTGTGAATATCAACATAAAATACATAACTATGTTTTTTTATAATATACACAATATTTAGTTACTTTTCTCCTGTAGACAAATTTTGATTTTTTGAAAATAAAAATTTTTAGAAAACAGTGTTACATCACAAAACATAGAATCATTATTATCTTATGTGTAAAAACTATAAAAATTTAATAATTAAAATTTATCTTCTATTTTCTATTTTAAATAATCAAAAAGTCTAAATTTTTATATACCTATCATTTTCCTTGATATTGAGCTCATTGTCCAGTAGAATTGCTTTCAATGCTTCAATTTCATCAGTCACTCTGCAAATAGTAATTGTATATGTATCAGAGAACAGCTCAATATTTAAATAATCTTGTGTGATTTATGAGTCAACAGATTTTTAAACAAATTTATTTCTATAGAAAATCATTAAAGCATCATGTAATCACAAACTTTCAAGAGCACAAGTGACCAACCATATGTACCTTCAGTTAAATCAATAGAAGCAAGTGTACAATAATATTTGCTTTTTATAGTTTTTTATACAATATTTTAAAATTAGCACTCTATATACAATTTCTTCTAAAAAACATATGTTAGGCAAAAGAATTATAAAACTAAAAGCGTAGCAAAAGAGATAAAATAAAGAGTAGAATCTGTTAATCTGTTTTAAACCTATATAACAATGTATAACTGTATATATACGCACACAGAATAACTCAAAATATAAATATCAATTGCATATTAGCATTAGAAAAATGAACTAAGAAAAAAAAACAAGTTGTAAGTTTTCTCAACAAGGTTGCCTTTATTATAACAAGTATATCCATAAATTTTCTGATAACTGCAATGTTAAATCGTACATTTATTTATACGCACGCACATATGTGCGTAACATAACGCATGTATGAACAAATGTACATATGTGAGTGACGCATACGATAGTGTATGTACGTGCACTTTTTTCACTTTAATTATCAACGAGCTTATGATAATAATTACCGTTCATCAACGTCTGACATCGTTCCTCGTCGGCGGATAACGTTGATAAGCCAGTCGTAAAGAACAATTTCTCTTGCGAATACCACCACTTGCTTTTGCAACCCTCGCGACGACCACGAGAGCGTCAAGTGCGCATCAATATTAAAATCTTTCTGCTAGCACCCGAGACCCGAGACCCTTGAAACACTCACCACCTGATCACGTGATTTCTCGTATATGCCAATCGTCTGGAGTGAAAATGCTACTTCTTCTCACTAATTAAATCCTGCGTTTTCCACACAATTTTTGGTAGATACGAAAGAGCTAGTCACTGCGACAGTGTGCAAAAATACACACACACACACACACACCCGTTGCAAGTCACCCCATCACATCAGGAACCATCACGCTTTTCAAACTTCCAACCATCACTACAAAAGCTTCCAATAGTTTTGCAGCGCCACAAACGTTAACCAGAGAAATGCGGAGGCAACCGTTATAGCTTCTACCGACGTTTTCGACCGCTGGTGTCAGCGTTATACATCGATTTTATTGTTGATAAGTAATCTTTCGAATCGATACAAATTAACGCGTCACTTTCAATGCTATGCCAGCATTTTCAAACTTTCAAAATTAAAAAAAAAGTTTAAAAGCCGAAAATTGTTCTAAAACTTGTTCAAAATTGCAAGACTTTTTAATAGCATAATTTATTTTTTACATACATATATATTTTTTTATAGTTATGTATAAAAATATGTGTTCAATTTTGTGAAACTGTCTCTCAAACAATTAATAAAAATTTAAATCAAATCTATACTTTGCCGGAATATTTGTAAAATTTGTTGAACGAATCTAATTGTACTTTGAAGACTTCTTGCAAGGATACTGGTAACGTGCGAGATAGAAAAGCAATTGCATGCTGATCGCAAATGCTGATCAATCGATACAGAGAATTATGCAAAGCCACCTGCAACAAACATTAAAGATAATCACTCTCAGCGACAAAAAAACATGAAATAGCAACAACTAATATAGATTCTATTTGTGGAAAATATATTACCTTGATAAAAGACGGGTAAGGCGGAAGAGCTTTCTCTTCCATAAAAAAAAACTCAGATTTATCATATTTAGTACCTGATAGCTTTCTATCCGTAATTATTTGTAAGAGATCAGCAATTATATATGGGCTTAAACGAATCATATCTTTCTTTAATTTTATCAGTAAACTTGTGAACCTATTGAAGAAAAAGCTTATATAAACTTTTGCTTATATTTTTATAATTTTGTTAGTTAATGGATTATAGACAATATCTTACGAGTTTTGAATGTCACAGTTGCGACTTGTTAGATTGATGTAAACTTACTTTTCAATATCGAACGCGAGACATCTAAATCGACGCTCCACAATTTTACTGTCTATAAAATGTCTCGATCCATCAACAATGGTTTCTATTACATTTCTATATATTAACAATAAATTCGGTAATCTGTCTGTTATCATGTTCGGCCTGACTTTTATCAGCGTTTTACATAATGCCAATACACATTCACATGCTAAAACTTGCTGCATATATCGTGTTCCCGGGAGCGAGCGCAGAGCAGTTATCATAATAAGATCAATTGTAGTATTAGGAACAAGTAAGTATTTGGCAGCGATTATATTGTGAGACAAACTCAAAAGATATGACCAATATTTGGGAGAAAGTTTCATCTTTAATACCATTTGGAACAGATTGTTAATTGCATTCCATTTTAAACGCATCTCCTTACGTTTAGTACTAATACAGCATTTTGTTTTCATTATACCGTTCCAAATGTAAAACAGATTTTTCCATGCTGTTTCATCACCTTTATTCCAGATAGTCATCTATGTGCATATAAACACAAACAAAAACAAATTAATTTTGATTAAATAAAGTATATCGCAAAAACCTAATTAAATTTAAAACTTTTTATCTGATCTGTATAAAAATGTTGACTTAAAACAACAAAAATATATACTATTATTAGCAAATATGTATATACCGTCTCTTCATGCAACAGTTTTAGAAGTTCATAAAATTCTTTTTCTCCAGTAGATGCTAATAATGGTTTGAATAAATTTTTGTGAGGATATCGTAACATTACGCGCCATAAACCTTTGATGGCTGTATCTGGTACTTTAAATGTTTTACGGCGTTGCAAAACAATAACAGCCAATTCCGTACCTTGTTGCACTAATGCACTCTTAGCATTGTTTAAATTTTCTTCAGTCTACAGAGAAAAAAACATTTATAATATTATATTATAAATATTGAGAGGAAAAAGTATATACTGAAGAACTGTAGCACTTACTGTGAATATATTATTGTGAGTTGATTCAGTCAACTCTTTCAAGTCGTCGGTAATATTTTTAGATAATATTTTTAATACTGCTATTAAACATCTAACGTCTAAAGCGTCATTTATTGCTTCAGGTAATTTTTTTAAAATAGCTGTAGCTAATGTTTTCCTTGCCTTTCTGAAACTAACTTTTAGCTCAATATCTTTCGGTGTGATTGTTTCCATATATTCCAAAACGATGCACATAGCTTCCTTGTTCCGTGCACAACTTTTTATAAAACTTTTTAAAGTGGCGTATGTTGTTGCATTTGAAAGATGATATTCGCAAGCTTTCGCGAATGCTTTATTTTGCGACAACTGATTTATCAACACTGTTGGTTTTATGTATTGAAATACATCGATTCTAGTATCTTCTAATAAATCTAAAAAGAAAACAATCAATATATATATATATATATATATATATATATATATATTAAAAAAAATGAAATATAAACTTACCTAAGAATATCTTGTTGCATAACGACAGTATTTCCACATTATTTTCACATTCTTTGCTAACGGAATATACAATCAGAAAAACTAATAATTTGACATTATCTCTGAAATGTATTATTGGTAAATTAAGCAATACTTTCAGATAACATTTAATTTTATCGGATATTATATTTGTCATTTGATTCCATTGTTCTTGAGATATTTGCTCTTTCATAACTTGCAATATTTCTAAAAGTTTGTTATCATTTTCTTTTTCCAACAGTAATTCCTAAACAATACATCTTAATTATATAAATATACTTAAACAATAATAATTAACATTTTACTTAAAATAAACTACTTCCGAGAATAAGCTAAAATATTAACTTATACAATTGCAAAATAAAAAATTATAAACTTGTATTAAATTTTATATTATTACTTACAGGAGTAATATCTACTGTTATAGATTGTGTACACTGTCCAATTTGGGCAAGAATGTGACCTAAGAGACAATATACAAACTGTCTATTTTCTTGAAGACACTCTCTTTTTAATATGACATGCCAGCTGTCGTAATTATTTTCATTCGATGTAATATAAGTCAAAAGAAAGTACGTCAGTGTGATTACGTCATTGTCATGCAATAACGAAAGCACATCTGTATAATACTTTAAGATAATGTTCCAAGAATATTCAAGACCTCCTACTAAGCCAGAAAGTTTAACAGAAGAAGAAGGGTCATGTAATATGTTTAATCTGATTCGTTGTAAAATTAGTTTGTTCTGAAATTGTAAAAAACAAACATATAACTGTATGTAAAATCAGAATTACATTGAAAATACTTTTTCAAAATTTTAATTTAACTTAAAAAAAAAAAACAATATTGTAAACTTCTTAACATGCTTTTCTTAAAATAATCCTCTATTTTATGTTGAAGAATGTAATCGCTTTCGAATAAATGACATTTTTGTAAGTACCATAGTGTATTTGCAGTTGCGTTTCCCAAAGTTGGATATTCTTTGAATCAATTGTTGCCAAGGATCGTCCGAAATCGGAAAAGCTAGTTGCTTCATAGCAACTTCTTTTGGCACATAATATTTCAGTACATTCTGCATATCGCTCAATGATTTTACCGATTTTAGCAGTAATACAATAACGTCTTTATTGTAACTCAAACACAATGCTTTGTCTATCAACAATGATAAAGTATTACCTAGTTCTCCTAGGTTGTTAACTAGTTTTTCAAAAACTGCTGGAAGTTTGATGTATTCTAATATCTGTATATTGGAGAAGAGCATAAGAAGCAATTCTACTGTCGCCCTTAGCATTAATGTATCTTTACCTGTAATCCCATTCACATGTATCAATACTTTAATATTTTTAGTTCGAAATAAATATCCATAAAATAAGCATGTCTACAAAATAAAAAGTACGTACATGAAATATTGGACTCTAGTAATTGCACACAATCTGTATTCAAGTAATGTATTATTGTTCGTAAAGCTGTAATTATCTGTGAGCTAGAAAAATGGTTAATTTGCGTCGTCAGTTCTCTCTTAAATTCATATGGAAAGAATGATTGTCGCCTTATTTCGCACGATTGTTTTACTTTAATCGTCTCCTTCAATGACGCCAATAATTGCGAGATAAATTTTTGCTCGCGTCTCAATTTCGTACTGCAGTACAAAAGCGCATTTAACAAGTTTATGTAGTCTACATTCTGTTCTCCCATAAGTGTCTTGTTTAAAATATCCGGAATATTTTTCTCTATTAAAATCGGATTAATGTATGCAAGGTTTTTAAGTATTCTGTATAACAAAACATCCAATAAATTATCGAATGTTAAAATATCGGTTATAATTTTTTGTAAATATTCGGACAACGTGACACCATCTATGGTATTGTCGAAATCAAGAGTCACATCAAATAAGTATCTGAGACAAGCTTCCAAGATCTCGAACTTGTGTTTTTCAGAGGATTCAATCAATTTTCTAAAGACCATGTCCAATAAAACAGCATCTGATTTATAAGTGTTTATCACAATGTAAAAAAGAAACTTGTATGTTAGAAGATTGCTTTGAAGACATGATGTTTTTACGTTTTTAGACAATACATAAGATAGGTTTGAGAGTATTGCTTGTCTACTTTCTTCTTTCAACTGTTTGCCTGTAAATTTGCTTTTATTCAATAATACTTGCTGTATACATTCGCATGCGTCTTGGGCAACAAAGGACCCTTTATAATCGCTCTCATCAATTAAATTGCACAGAAGATGCAAAATATCGCGCATAAAAATTTCTCTCAATTCATCTTTTCTAGTTACTGACTGTTGATATATTTGTGTTAAACTTGTGATAACGCATGTTAAAATATCATTTATATGTATCATATTTTCAGATTCATATCTGTTCGGCTTAAATTGCTCAAGTTCTTTTTGTGTTGTATTGCAACAGTGAGAATGTATGTATGAGTATTTCAAAAGATTATTTAGTAAAGCCTTCAATAAAACACCCAAATTTTTTGGATTATTTGTAAAATATTGTCTCATGCTGTTGTTAGATAAAACTGAGTCACAACATCGAAGAAATTTCTTATTTATATTTTTCTCATCACTGTTCAATTTCTGAACAAGCGTGTCAACTAAATATTGTTTTGCATTGGTCTTAATGTCAATTTCAGATTTCAAGAATTCATTCAAAGTTTCCCATGCTTCCTGGTTTGTTAGGCACGTTTTACATAGCCATTCCAAAAGTAACTCATCTTTTTTTACAAGCGGAAAATCCACTGCAAAAAATGCAGTTTCTGCTAATTTTAATCGTTTTGGCAAGGGATCTTCTTCTGAATTTAAACGTTTCAATAATTCTGCAAAAGATAAATTATATTATTATAAAAGTTTTATATCAAATAGTATACTTTTTGCTATGGTATAGATGATAAATGTTGTGTGTACATTTATACACATAGTTTAACATTAATTAACAATTAATTAGTTATTTTTCGTTAAAAAACTTTAATATAAAGTGAAAGCAGCCGGTCTACCATTTTGATAGACTTTTTAAACTTTGGCGCGCTTTTTACACATCAGAAAGCACATGCCTCGCTATCACGTTGGCACAACAGTTTCCTAACCTTATTAAAACACATGATTTTTTGAATAATAAATCTCTTTTTTCTTAATGTCAAGCGATGATTTTGTCACGTTTGTTTATTCAGGAAAATGCGGAAGTCAATTAAATTTTATTAAAATCGAAAAGAAAATCAATATTCCATGTATTTATGTATTCATCATGCGGTCTCATGTAACATTTGCGTACAGATTTTGTGGAAAGTAATTACTTACTCGTTGACAAGGCCATTGTGACACTTTTATCTCTTCTTTTCTATTTTGTGGATAAACACAATATACACTTACAAAGAAATGCAATAATTTATTCGTAAATCTCCCGCTCATGTCACAATTATTTCACGAAATGAGCCGGGATAGTGAAAGTTCCAGATTGACACCGTACGAGGTCTCCAACATCGATAATTCACTGTAGCGCATAGATGCCAGATCGGGGACGCTTACAGCAAGCAGCAGCAAGTAGAGGGGATACGCACACAGGCGCACAGCCGTGTCCGTGTGCG